>QNTS01005150.1:87029-102595 GCA_003317085.1 Hucho hucho | reverse complement strand
GAGACCAGTAGAGACCAGTAGAGCCCAGTATAGAGATCAGAAGAGACAAGCAGAGCCCAGTGGAGACCAGTAGAGACCAGTAGAGCCTAGTATAGAGACCAGAAGAGACAAGTAGAGCCCAGTAGAGACCAGTAGAACCCAGTATAGAGAACATAAGAGACCAGTAGAGCCCAGTATAGAGACCAGTATGGAGACCAGTAGAGACCAGTATACCAGTGGAAACCAGTAGAGCCCAGTACAGAGATCAGAAGAGACAAGCAGAGCCCAGTGGAGACCAGTAGAGACCAGTAGAGCCTAGTATAGAGAACATAAGAGACCAGTAGAGACCAGAATAGAGACCAGTATAGAGACCAGTAGAGACCAGTAGAGCACAGTAGAGCCCAGTAGAGCGTGGTGATATATCCACTCTGGCTACCGCATGGCACTATAATATTATCAAAAGCCTATCTGCATGTTAAGAGATTATATAGTAAATAAGAACACAAATTCCATCATCAGAAACTGTGAATAATTTATTATGGAAACAAAATGTTTGTGTACATGTGTTGAAGCAAGAGTAGATCAGTAGATCTGGGGAGTTGCTGGTTTTCTTTGAATCAATGATCAGATCACTAAGAATTTGACATAATAAATCTAAATCTGTAATCTGTGTCAGTCTCTGTCTTCTCCGCATGCAAGGATTTCACACAGACGTATAGTACCAGTCAAAAGTTTGGACACACCTCCTAATTCCAGGGTTTTTCTTTATTTTTACTATTTACTACATTGTAGAATAATAGTGAGGACATCAAATCTATGAAGACAGCTCAAGTAAGCAAAGAGAAACAACAGTGCATCATTACTTTAAGACATGAAGGTCAGTCACTCTGGAAAATTTCAAGAACTTTCAAAGTTTCTTCAAGTGCAGTCGCAAAAACCATCAAGCACTATGACGAAACAGGCTCTCATGAGGACCGCCACAGGAAAAGAAGACGCAGAGTTACCTCTGCTGCAGAGGAGAGGTTTGTTAAGGTTACCAGCTTCAGAAATTGCAGCCCAAATAAGTAACAGACACATCTCAACATGTTCAGAGGACACTGTGTGAAACAGGCCTTCATGGTCGAATTGCTGCAAAGAAACCACTACTAAAGGACACCAATAAGAAGAAGAGACTTGCTTGGGCCAAGCAACACGAGCAAAGGACATTAGACCGGTGAAAACGTGTCCTTTGGTCTGAGGAGTCCAATTTTGAGATTTTTGGTTCCAACCGCCGTGTCTTTGTGAGATGCAGAGTAGGTGAACGGATGATCTCCCCATGTGAGGTTCCCAATGTGAAGCAAGGAGGAGGAGGTGTGATGGTGTGGAGGGTCTTTGCTGGTGACACTGTCTGTGATTGATTTTGAATTCAAGGCATCTGGTTTGCGCTTAGCGGGACAATCATTTGTTTTTCAACAGGACAATGACCCAACACACATCCAGGCTGTGTAAGGGCTATTTGACCAAGAAGGAGAGTGATGGAGTGCTGCATCAGATGACCTGGCCTCCACAATCACCATACCTCAACCCAAGACTGTTGGATAAGGATTCCAGGTGAAGCTGGTTGAGAGAATGTCGAAAGTGTGCAAAGTTGTCATCAAGGCAAAGGGTGGCTACTTTGAAGAATCTCAAATCTCAAATATATTTTGATTTGTTTAACACTTTTTTTGTTTACTACATGATTCCATGTGTGTTATTTCATAGTTTTGATGTCTTCGCTATAATTCTACAATTTAGAAAATAGTAAAAATAAAGAAAAACCTTTGAATGAGCAGGTGTGTCCAAACTTTTAAATGGTACTGTATAGAACGGTCACCACCCTCCCAGACTCACGTACGCACGCACGCACACACACACACACGCACGCACACACACACGCACACACACACACACACACACTTGTCTCATGGCCTCTAAACCAAGGTTATATTGTAGAGAACTAACAGTAGTAGCCTGTGGAGTAATTACTTCAACGGGACAACATACTGTAATATGAATGGGAATAAGATCCTGTCTTCAACGGGACAACATACTGTAATATGAATGGGAATAAGATCCTGTCTTCAACGGGACAACATACTGTAATATGAATGGGAATAAGATCCTGTCTTCAACGGGACAACATACTGTAATATGAATGGGAATAAGATCCTGTCTTCAACGGGACAACATACTGTAATCCTCCTGATTCCTGCTTACAAGCAAAAATTAAAGCAGGAAGCACCAGTGACTCGGTCTATGAAAAAGTGGTCAGATGAAGCAGATGCTAAACTACAGGACTGTTTTGCTATCACAGACTGGAACACGTACCAGGATTCTTCTGATGGCATTGAGGAGTACCCCACATCAGTCACTGGCTTTATCAATAAGTGCATTGAGGACGTCGTCACCACAGCGACTGTAGGTACATACCCCAACCAGAAGCCATGGATTACAGGCAACATTCGCACTGAGCTAAAGGGTAAAGCTGCCGCTTTCAAGGTGTGGGACACTAACCCGGAAGCTGACAAGAAATCCTGCTATGCCCTGCGACAAACCATCAAACAGGCAAAGCGTCAATTAAGGGCTAAGATTTAATCATACTACACCGGCTTCGACGCTCGTCTTATGTGGCAGGGCTTGCAAACTACTACAGACAACAAAGGAAAGCACAGCTGCGAGCTGCCCAGTGACACGAGCCTACCAGACGAGCTAAATCACTTCTATGCTCGCTTCGAGGCAAGCAACACTGAGGCATGTATGAGGGCATCAGCTGTTCCAGACGACTGTGTGATCACGCTCTCCATAGCCGACGTGAGTAAGACCTTTAAACAGGTCAACATTCACAAGGCTGCGGGCCAGACGGATTACCAGGACGTGTGCTCCGGGCATGTGCTGACCAACTGGCAGGTGTCTTCACTGACATTTTCAACATGTCCCTGATTGAGTCTGTAATACCAACGTTTCAAGCAGACCACCATAGTCCCTGTGCCCAAGAACGTGAAGGCAACCTGCCTAAATGACTACAGACCCGTAGCACTCACGTCCGTAGCCATGAAGTGCTTTGAAAGGCTGGTAATGGCTCACATCAACACCATTATCCCAGAAAACCTAGACCTACTCCAATTCGCATACCGCCCAAACAGATCCACAGATGATGCAATCTCTATTGCACTCCACACTGCCCTTTCCCACCTGGACAAAAGGAACACGTGAGAATGCTATTCATTGACTACAGCTCAGTGTTCAACACCATAGTACCCTAAAAGCTCATCACTAAGCTAAGGATCGTGGGACTAAACACCTCCCTCTGAAACTTGATCCTGGACTTCCTGACGGGCCGCCCCCAAGTAAATGAGGGTATGTAGCAACACATCTGCCACGCTGATCCTCAACACTGGTCAGAGAACTGGCCGGGTGGTTCCAGAATAACAACCTATCCCTCAACGTAACCAAGACTAAGAAGATGATTGTGGACTACAGGAAAAGGAGGACTGAGCAGGCCCCCATTCTCATCGACGGGGCTGTAGTGGGAGCTTCAATTTCCTTGGTGTCCACATCACCAACAAACTAGAATGGTCCAAACACACCAAGACAGTCGTGAAGAGGGTACGACAAAGCCTATTCCCCCTCAGGAAACTAAAAAGATTTGGCATGGGTCCTGAGATCCTCAAAAGGTTCTACAGCTGCAAAATCAAGAGCATCCTGACTGGTTGCATCTCTGCCTGGTACGACAATTGCTTGGCCTCCGACTGCAAGGCACTACAGAGGGTAGTGCGTACGGCCCAGTACGGCCCAGTACATCACTGGGGCTAAACTGCCTGCCATCCAGGACATCTACACCAGAGGAAGGCCCTAAAAATTGTCAAAGACGCCAGCCACCCCAGCCAGCCATCTCTCTACTACCGCATGGCAAGCGGTACCAAGTATAGTGCTAAGTATAGGACAAAAAGGCTTCTCAACAGTTTTTACCCCCAAGCCATAAGACTCCAGAACTGGTAATCAAATGGCTACCCGGACTATTTGCGTTGTGTGCCCCCCCCCCCAACCCCTATTTTACGCTGCTGCTACTCTCTGTTTATCATATATGCATAGTCACTTTAACTATACATTCATTTCATGTACATACTACCTCAATTGGCCCAACCAACCAGTGCTCCCGCACATTGCCTAACTGGGCTATCTGCATTGTGTCCCGCCATCCACCACCCGCCAACCCCGCTTTTACCCTACTGCTACTCTCTGTTCATCATATATGCATAGTCACATTAACCATATCTACATGTACATACTACCATAATCAGCCTGACTAACCGGTGTCTGTATGTAGCCTTGCTACTTTTATAGCCTCGCTACTGTATATAGCCTCGCTACTATTATTTTTCACTGTCTTTTTACTGGTGTTTTTACTTCTTTACTTACATATTGTTCACCTAATACCTTTTTTGCACTGTTGGATAGAGCCTGTAAGTAAGCATTTCACTGTAAGGTCTACACCTGTTGTATTCGGCGCACGTGACAAATAAACATTGATTTGATTTGATTTAATATGAATGGGAATAAGATTCTGTCTTCCACTATTCCTCTTTATATTTCCTTAATGCTACAGGAGCTAGAATAAACACAGCTAGCTGTCTCATATTATATCATACTCCCCAATGTATGGAATACACATCTCAATACATCAGATAATCACAAATTACAAAGAAAATTAAGAAAGTTCATTGTTTTCTTTAAAAGTGCATTCTAATTTGCCGCCACTTGGGTAATGGAAATGTGCCCAAGAGGTCTGGTCTGTAGAAAAGGTGAAACTGAGGAAATTTTTATCGGAAAAGCATTCAGGTTGAAGAAGAGAAGGATGAGGGGGAAAGGAGAAAATAAGGAAGAGAAGGATGAGGGGATAAGGAGTAGAGAATGGAAGGACGCGGGGGGAAGGGAGAAGAGAAGGAAGAGAAGGATGGGGGATAAGGAGAAGAGAATGGAAGGATGCGGGGGGAAGGGAGAAGAGAAGGAGAGTAAAAAAGTGTGGTAATAACTGGAGCACACACACAATCACACACGCACATACACACACACACAAGCACACAGACGCACAACCACACACGCAAACGCACGCACGCACACACACACACGCACTCACACACACGCACGCTCACAGACACGCACACGCACACATACGCATGCACACATACACACACACTCACACAGACAAAGACACACGCACACACACACATATACCTGTAGAAGATCAATCCTATTGTCAGCTCCCTGTCCCAGTGGACCCGCAGTGATTTAAGAAGCCCATCCTGTGGTTTATTCCCTCGTGTTTTCTCATCTTACCCCACTTATGACCATCTTTTCCATTCTCCCTTCCCCCTTTCTCCCTCTCTCTCTGAACTCAATACAGGGATCCTCTTTGTTTCCATCAATATCTCCCTCTCTCTGTCTCACCCTATCCCTCTCTCCATCTCACCCTATCCCTCTCTCCATCTCAACCTATCCCTCTCCCTTTCTTGCTCTCACCCTACCCCTCTCTCTAACTCACACTATCCCTCTCTCTATCTCCCCCTTTCCCTTTCCCTCTCCCTCTCACCCTATCCCTCTCTCTGTCTCACCCTATCCCTCTCTCCATCTCACCCTATCCCTCTCTCCGTCTCACCATATCCCTCTCTCTAACTCACCCTATCCCTCTCTCCATCTCACCCTATCCCTCTCTCCATCTCACCCTATCCCCCTCTCCATCTCACCCTTTCTTTCTCTCCCTCTCACCCTATACCTCTCTCCCTCTCACACTATCCCTCTCTCCCTCTCTCCATCTCACGATATCCCTCTCACCCTATCCCTCTTTCTGTCTAACACGATCCCTCTCACCCTCTCTCACTCTCTCCCTCTCACCCTATTCCTCCCTCCATCTCACCCTATCCCTTTCTCCGTCTCACCCTATCCCTCTCTCCATCTCACCCTATTCCTCTCTCCATCTCACCCTATCCCTCTCTCCATCTCACCCTATCACTCTCTCCTCTCTCCATATCACCCTATCCCTCTCTAAATATCACCCTATCCCACTCTCTCACACCCTATCCCTCTCTCCATCTCACCCTATCCCTCTCTCTGTCTCACCCTATCCCTCTCTCCATCTCACCCTATCCCTCTCTACTTCTCACCCTATTCCTCTCTCCCTCTCACCCTATCACTCTCCATCTCACCCTATCCCTTTCCATCTCACCCTATCCCTCTGTCTATCTTACCTTATCCCTCTCTCCATCTCATCCTATCCCTCTCTCCCTATCTCCATCTCACCCTATCCCTCTCTCCATCTCATGATATCGCTATCCCTCTCTCCATCTCAACCTATCCCTCTCCCTTTCTTGCTCTCACCTAACCCCTCTCTCTATCTCACACTATCCCTCTCTCTATCTACCACTTTCCCTCTCCCTCTCACCCTATCCCTCTCTCTGTCTCACCCTATCCCTCTCTCCCTCTCTCCATCTCACCCTATCCCTCTCTCCTTCTCACCCTATCCCTCTCTCAGTCTCATCCTATCCCTCTCTCCCTCTCTTCCTATCCCTGTCTCCATCTTACCCTATCCCAGTTCCAAGATGGCGTAGCAGTCGGATGTCTGATCCATCACGACTGGTCTGCCGACGTAACCGTTTCGAGGGGTTTTTCAACAGGCTCTCCTGTTGCCCTGTTGCGACGTACCCGAGGCCCATCTGCTAGCCTGCTAGCCCCGGCCTGCTAGCTGTCTGAATCGCCGTCTCTCCAGCTCGCTTAGCTACTCACTGGACCCTATGATTACTCGGCTACACATGCCTCTCCCTAATGTCAATATGCCTTGTCTATTGCTGTTTTGGTTCGTGATTTTTGTCTTATTTCACGGTAGAGCCTCCAGCCCTGCTCAATATGCCTTATCTAGCCCTTTTGATCCACACCCCACACATGCAGTGACCTCACATGGCGTAAATGGTGCCTCTAGAGACAAAACCTCTCTCATCGTCACTCAATGCCTAGGTTTACCTCCACTGTACTCACATCCTGCCATACCCTTGTCTGTACATTATGTCTTGAATCTATTCTTCCGCGCCCAGAAATCTGCTATTTTACTCTCCGTTCTGAACGCACTAGACGACCAGTTCTTTTAGCCTTTAGCCGTACTCTTATCCTACTCCTCCTCTGTTCCTCTGGTGATGTAGAGGTTAACCCAGGCCCTGCAGCCCCCAGCATCACTCCCATTGCCCAGGTGCTCTCATTTCTTGACTTTTGCAACCATAAAAGCATTGGTTTCATGCATATTAGCATTAGAAGCCTCCTCCCTGTCCTTCTCTTCATCTCACCCTATCCTTGTCTCCCTCTCTCCTCTCACCCTATCCCTCTGTCTGTCTCACCCTATCCCTCTCTCCATCTTGTCCTCTCTCCAATTCTCCCCCTCTACCTCTCTCCCCAATTGTATATATCTTCAATATGTCCAATTGCTTCTTGCTGTTCCCTCTCCTCCTTATGTCTTCACCCCTTCTTTTCATTATCTACCTCTCTCCTCTCATTTCATGTCTTCAATATCTTCCTTCAATATCTCTCCATCCCTCTATCTTCCTTCAATATCTCTCCATCCCTCAACTCCTTGGCTCTGGAGTGGTGGAATGGTTCCCAAGGTTCTAATGAAGCAAAAAGGCCTGAGGGGGTCTGGTATATGGCCAATATACCACAGCTAAGGGCTGTTCTTAGGCACAACGCGGAGTGTTAGGATACAGCCCTTAGTTGTGGTATATTGGCCATATATCACAAACACCCGAGGTACCTTATTGCTATTTGTGCTGCCATCCTGTTAGAAGGTAACAGATTGTTTTATTACAGTTGTTAAGATGGATTTTCATTGTGTTCCATGGTGTTATTCGCCCCCTAGTGGAGCATTCTGGTACTTAGAAAGGCTGTAAGGAAACAGGAACGCGTTGAACAATCTAAAAACAACGCTACGTGCAGGTCTTTCAGTGCAGTTATCTCTTGTCACGCTTCAGCCTCTGAAAATATTTGTTGTAAGTTTGATTCAAGCATTTAGCTAGTGATGATAATCTTGTTATTGATAGAATTGCTTACATATCAATGTTAGTTGGTTGCATTTACTCACACAAATTGCCTTGCCTTTCATGTATGCCTTCAGCTGTATTACTTTGCTCGTGCGTCATGTAAACGAATTGTAAAACATACAATACTGAAGTTTTTTTACTGTTTCTAGTATAATATGAGTTGTTATTGTACAGAGGTGGTTGCACATTATTGGAGTAATTAAAGGAGTTAGCCAATTACCATATGAGTAACAATTAGCTATATGGTTTGGCATCATGCCAGATACATGGTACCTTGGCACTGCTTTGTATTTATCCAACTTCAACTTGAAAGGTATAATGTACAGCTACAGTATTTCGATTTGAATTGAATACTAAAATATATTATTTTCTGTATTTTGCAGTTTCACAACATAAACGTTTTCAATATATTAATTCAAGAAAAGTCACGCCTTGGGAGTTTTATTGAGTTTATTACTTAGTTGTTAGCTATCTGTCTAGTTTTGCATGGGAACGCAATTCAAGGGCAGAATAGTGAAAAAACATCATCACGGCGGGCTCAAGCACACGAATAACTGCACACAGTGGTTATGTTTCTACGTTCATCAGCCAACAAAACCTCTGATCCTAGGGAGGACCAGCAGTCTGTGATGCAACAACCAGAGCCAAGTGTTCAACAGAGAGAGTTGGAGGATCCTCTTCAGCACATTGGGACCAAGTCTCAGTCAAAAAGTTCAAGGTCTTCAAAACAGTCAAGCAGATCCTCAACGGCGAGTTCTGCAGCCATCAAAGCACGCGCCAAAGCGGACGCAGCGCGTGTTCAAGTCTCCTATGCTGAGAAGGAAGCTTCTGTGATGAAACAAATGGAGGAAATAGAGGCCAGCTTGTTGAAGCAAAAAGCTGACCTCGAGGCAAGTTTATATGTTCTCCAAGAGAACAGCCGCTGCTGCTTTGGGTGAAGCTGCAGCCTTTGAAGAAGCTGTAGGATCAGAACTCAGAGAGCTTCGCAAAGAACTAGACACAGGGACACAGCCCTTATGTCCAGTCCAGCGTACATGTGAGTATGTGCAACAACATGCTAGGCCCTACTTTGCTGAACTTCCATTTGAAGTAGAGACACAAGAGCTTTGTGTTGACCCAGCTACATGCCACAATCTAGAGAGTAGCAAACAACGGAGCATGAGCAGAGACTCTCCGTTCAAAAGAAATGAACAGCAGCATGGTAGAAATGGAAAACAAGCCCACTTTCAGTCACACACACAAAGCTTCCCTGAGTCACAAGTGGCACCAGACCTCATCAAGTACCTCCTACGCCGTGAGATGGTGAGTTCCGGACTCCTGAAGTTTGATGATCGCCCTGAAAACTATTGGGCATGGAAAGCATCCTTTCTCAATGCGACCAGAGACTTGAATTTATCAGCCAGGGAAGAGTTAGATCTAATTACCAAGTGGCTAGGGGCAGAGTTGTCTGAGCAAGCAAAGAGAATTCGATCTGTCCATATTTTCAACACAACAGCTGGGCTTAACATGGTCTGGCAACGACTAGAAGAGTGCTATGGTACACCCGAAGTGATCGAGAATGCACTGTTGAAGAAAATTCATGATTTTCCAAAACTGGCTAACAAAGACAATCACAAACTAAGAGAACTAGGTGACATTCTTCTCGAACTGGAGTGTGCTAAAGTAGAAGGGAAACTTCCAGGCCTTGCTTATCTGGACACATCTCGGGGGGTAAACCCTATAGTAGAGAAACTTCCATTCAGTTTACAAGAAAAATGGATAGCACAGGGATCCAAATACAAGGAGGACTATAGGGTAGCATTCCAACCATTCTCGTTCTTCTCGAGATTCATCACGAACCAAGCGAAAACTAGAAACGACCCCAGTTTCACCCTCTACACCTCAACTACCCACGTGTCTACAAAAAGTGAGAAACCTGCCAGGTACAGCAGCAAGACACCTGTGACTGTATACAAAACAGACGTGTCATCTGAGCCCTCAGACCACCAAACCAATTCCAGTAAGACAAAGGTTGAAAGCCCTGACCATCACTGCCCACTACATAACAAGCCTCATCCTCTTTAGATACAAAACTCTAGATGAGCGCAAATCATATCTCAAAGAGAATGGCATTTGTTTCCGATGTTGTGGGTCAACTCAGCACAGAGCTAAAGACTGTAAGGTGTCAATCAGGGTGCTCTGAGTGCTACAGCGACAGACATCTTGCTGCTCTGCATCCAGGCCCAGCCCCTTCAAATACAGACACAGCTACAACAGAGAAAGAGCATGGTGGGGAGCAAGGTGACGATGCTCTTCTATCTGTCACCTCAAAGTGTACCGAGATCTGTGGTGAGGCAGTCAATCCAAGATCATGTTCAAAAATATGCCTAGTCAAAGCTTATCCAGCTGGGGAAAGAGAGAAAGAGAGAGTTTTTCAATCTCTTCAACATCAATGACAACTCCGCTCCATACACCATGAAGACCTGTTCTGGGGTAACAGAGACTTCAGGCAGGAGAGCCGTCAACTTCATGGTTGAGTCTATAGATGGACACACGCAGCTCACTCTCCCTACTCTGATAGAGTGTGACATGATGCCAGACGATAGGATGGAGATTCCATCCTCCGACATTGCGTATCATCATCCCCATCTGCAACCAGTGGCGGACAAAATTCCAGCTGTGGACCCAGACGCTCCAATCCTCCTGCTCTTAGGACGAGACATCTTAAGGGTACACAAGGTACGAGAGCAAATCAACGGACCCCATGACACTCCTTATGCACAGCGACTCGACCTCGGGTGGGTCATCGTGGGTGAGGTCTGTCTGGGAATGGCTCACCGACCAGCCAATGTGAACGTGTTCAGGACAAACATACTTCAAAATGGTCGCACATCCTATCTGAGCCCTTGCCCTGACATCCTCCAGGTGAAAGAGAACTACAACAGCGTAGCTCAGAAACACATCTCTCCCTCTACAGTGCACTCGAGAGATCCAAGCACAACTGTGAACACAGACAGCCTGGGATGTTCCGTGTTCGACAAAACACAAGACGATGATAAACCAGCACCATCAGTGGAGGATAAAGTCTTCTTGGACAATATGGACAAACAAGTTTTCCAGGATGATGGAAACAACTGGGTGGCTCCACTACCCTTTCGCCCCACTATACGTCGCCTTCCTAATAACAGGGAGCAGGCCATGAACCGTCTCACATCACTTCGCAGGAGTAGTGTTTGACTCCAGTGCTAAGTGTCAAGGCGTGTCACTTAACGACGTTCTGCTCAGTTGTCCAGACTTAAACAACACACTCTTGTGCGTCCTAATGCGCTTCAGCAAGGATTGCATTGCACTAACGGCAGATGTGCAACAAATGTTTTACTGTTTTGGTGTACGTGAGGATCACAGAGATTACTTAAGGTTTCTCTGGTATGAAGACAACAACCCAGATAGAAATATAACTGAGTACAGGATGAAAGTCCATGTATTTGTGAACAGCCCCTCACCAGCCGTAGCCATCTACTGTATGAGACGAGCAGCTCTACAGGGTGAGAAGGAACACGGGTCAGAACCCAAGCAATATGTGTTGAGGAACTTCTACGTCAATGATGGGCTGACATCAGTAGCTACTACAGAAGAAGCTATCAACATTCTAAGAAAAACACAAGCAATGTTAGATTGAGTCCAACAATGAGTCCAACACGAAACTACACAAGATTGCATCCAATAGCAAAACAGTTATGAAAGCCTTCCCTATGGAGGACCGTGCAAAAGACTTTAAAGATTTGGACCTCGGAGTGGTTCCTCTCCCCTTTCAACGGAGCCTGGGACTTTCCTGGAACCTGGAAACAGACAGCTTCTCATTCCAGGTGTCCCACAATGAGAAGCCTTTTACACGGAGAGGCATCCTGTCCATAGTGAATAGTCTGTATGACCCCCTTGGGTTCGTGGCTCCAATAACAATGCAAGGTAAAGCTTTAATCAGAGAACTCTCTTCTGATCAGAGTGAGTGGGATGCTCCTCTTCCCACAGAAAAAGAAGAGGAATGGAAAATGTGGAAGGAATCTTTGATGGAGTTGGAACATATGTATATTCAGCGGACCTGCATCCCAGTCTCCTTGTCTACCACTCAAAGAAGAGAGCTACACATCTTCTTGGATGCCTCTACAGTAGCCATAGGAGCAGTAGCCTACCTGAAAGTTATTGACTAGGAAGGTCATGTTGGATTTGTCATGGGGAAATCAAAATTGGCCCCCGACCAGCCCACACTATCCCACGCCTAGAACTGTGTGCAGCTGTGCTAGCTGTTGAGATGTATAAACTGATCAGAGATGAAATGGACATTGATGTAAATGCGGCCAAGTTCTACACAGACAGTAAAATATTTCTTGGTTACATCCACAATGTCACCAAAAGATTCTATGTGTATGTTGCCAATAGGGTAACTCGCATCAGGAAGTCTACCCATCCAGATCAGTGGTGCTATGTAAACACTGACAGCAATCCAGAAGACCATGCAACCAGGCCCATACTAGCTGCACTCTTAAAGCACACTAGTTGGTTCTCAGGTCCACCTTTCCTGACCCAAGCAAACTCAAGTGAGCCTGAGACCATCAAGCCTCAGGCAGACGCAGAGATTCGACCAGACGTCACTGCATTCGCCACTAAGGTTTCTGGAGCTCAACTCGGCTCTCATCGCTTTGAGAGGTTCTCAAGCTGGAAAGCTCTTAATCGAGCCACAGCACGACTCATTTATGTTGCCAGATCCTTCCATGAAGGTGCGGACAACACCAGCTGCAGAGGCTGGCATGACTGTAATAAACCATGCAGTACAAGTGAGTTGTCGCAAGCAAAAACAGCAATCATTCACTGTGTGCAACATGAAGTCTTCAAAGAGGAAAATAGTTCCCAAAACAAAGTACACTCAAAAAGCTGAACCCAGTGATTGATGAGGATGGGTTGCTGAGGGTGGCAGGCCGCTTATCCTCTGCCGACATGTCACTAGACGAAAAACATACTCTCATCATCCCACGGACACATCATGTCACCACTCTTTTGGTAAGACATTATCACGAGCAAGTGGCTCACCAGGGCCGTCATTTTTCAGATGGAGCTATTCGAGCGGCAGACTTCTGCATTATTGGGAGCAAACGTCTGGTCTCTGGTATCATCCACAAGTGTGTCACCTGCCGCAAAGTTAGAGGGAGGTTAGTTGACCAAAAGATGGCTGACTTGCCTGCAGACAGACTCACATCTGAACCACCATTCACCAGCATTGGACTTGATGTGTTTGGACCATGGAATGTCATAACTCGTCGCACTAGAGGTGGTAGTGCAGACTCCAAGCACTGGGCATTTCTCTTTACATGTATGTCTACTAGAGCAGTCCATATTGAGCTCATCGAATCCATGTCCACATCCAGTTTCATCAACGCGCTGAGGCATTTTTTCTCTATCCGTGGTCCAGCAAAAGTGCTACGCTCTGATCGAGGTACAAACTTTATAGGTGCCTGCAGGGAATTGGGAATCGACACAAATGACTCAGAACTGACCAAATACCTCTCAGACAAGGGATGTACTTGGATATTTAATCCCCCACACTCGTCTCATATGGGTGGTTCTTGGGAGAGACTCATTGGAGTAGCCAGACGTATCCTAGATGCTATGCTGTTTCAGATGGGCTCCACTCGTCTCACACATGAGGTCTTGAGCACTCTAATGTCTGAAGTGATGGCAATAATCAATGCGAGACCCCTAGTGTCAGTGTCAACCGACCCTGACATGCCTGCCATTCTCACACCCTCAATGTTACTGACACAAAAGACCAGCGCTACCTCAGCCTCTTCTGGAGACTTCAGCATGAACGACCTTCATGGAAAACAGTGGAAGCAAGTCCAGTGTCTTGCTGACACCTTTTGGAACAGGAGTACCTGACAACGCTGCAGAGACGCAGAAAATGGACAGCAGAAAAGCCAAATGTAAAAGTGGGAGATGTTGTCTTATTGAAAGACAGTCAGGTGCACAGAAATTACTGGCCAGTCGGGCTTGTGGTCAAAACCTTTCCCAGTACTGACAAAAAGGTTAGGAAAGTAGAACTAAAAATTGTGTTTTTGAGACCAATCTCAGAGATTGTTGTTCTTCTTTCTGAAGCATCCTAGAGACAAAAGATAAAAATAGAAAAAGGACATTATTTGTTACTAGATACATGTTTTATTTCATAGTGGCACAATTTCATTATACCAGGTGGGGAGTGTGCTGCCATCCTGTTAGAAGGTAACAGATGACTGTAATAAACCATGCAGTACAAGTGAGTTGTCGCAAGCAAAAACAGCAATCATTCACTGTGTGCAACATGAAGTCTTCGGGTGCACCTCAGCCACGCTCAGCCACGCTCAAGGTACTAAACGATATCATAACCGCCATCGATAAGAGACATTACTGTGCAGCCGTATTCATTGACCTGGCCAAGGCTTTCGACTCTGTCAATCACCACATCCTTATCGGCAGACTCAACAGCCTTGGTTTCTCTAATGATTGCCTCGCCTGGTTCACCAACTACTTTGCCGACAGAGTTCAGTGTGTTAAATCGGAGGGCCTGTTGTCCAGGCCTCTGGCAGTCTCTATGGGGGTGCCACAGGGTTAAATTCTTGGGCCGACTCTCTTCTCTGTATACATCAATGATGTCGCTCTTGCTGCTGGTGATTCTCTGATCCACCTCTATGCAGACAACACCATTCTGTATACTTCTGGCCCTTCTTTGGACACTGTGTTAACTAACCTCCAAACGAGCTTCAATGCCATACAGCAACCCTTTCCGTGGCCTCCAACTGCTCTTAAACGCTAGTAAAACCAAATGCATGCTTTTCAACCGTTCGCTGCCTGCACCCGCCCGCCCGACTAGCATCACTACCCTGGACAGCTCTGACCTAGAATACGTGGACAACTACAAATACCTAGGTGTCTGGCTAGACTGTAAACTCTCCTTCCAGACTCACATTAAACATCTCCAATCCAAAATTAGATCTGAATCGGCTTTCAATTTCGCAACAAAGCCTCCTTCACTCATGCTGCCAAACTTGCACTAGTAAAACTGACTATCCTACCGATCCTCGACTTCGGCGATGTCATCTACAAAATAGCCTCCAACACTCTACTCAGCAAACTGGATGCAGTCTATCACAGTGCCATCCGCTTTGTCACCAAAGCCCCATATACTACCCACCACTGCGACCTGTATGCTCTAGTCGGCTGGCCCTCGCTACATACTCGTCGCCAGACCCACTGGCTCCAGGTCATCTACAAGTCCCTGCTAGGTAAAGCCCCGCCTTATCTCAGCTCGCTGGTAACCATAGCAGCACCCACCCGTAGCACTCGCTCCAGCAGGTATATCTCACTGGTCACCCCCAAAGCCAATTCCTCTTTTGGCCGCCTTTCCTTCCAGTTCTCTGCTGCCAATGACTGGAACGAACTACAAAAATCGTTGAAACTGGAGACACTTATCTCCCTCACTAGTTT
>QNTS01005150.1:53177-82993 GCA_003317085.1 Hucho hucho | reverse complement strand
CCCCCCCCCCCCCCCCTCCCCACTTTTTTGTTTTTACACTGCTGCTACCTGCTGTACAAATTACTGGACTAACCTGTATTCCAGCACATTAACTCGGTACCGGTACCCCCTGTACATAGCCACATTATTATAGTTTTATTGTGTTACTTTTTTATATTTATTTTTTACTTTAGTTTATTTAGCAAATATTTTCTTAACTCTATTTTCTTTAAACTGCATTGTTGGTTAAGGGCTTGTAAGTAAGCATTTCACTGTAAGGTCTGCACCTGTTGTATTAGGCGCATGTGACAAATACAATTTGAATTTATATGATTCCAAAGGTTGCAAGTTTCAATCCAGCGATATAAAGTTATTTTTGTTTTAAGACTATCCCAAACCTTAACCCTTACCATTCAGAGTTAATATCTAACCTTAAAGGTGAATGGAAACCCTTTAGGAAGTAAATCAAAGCAAATAGATGTATTCAATCCACTAATACTAAACATGTGCATTTAACATAAAAACATCTCTATATTTAGGATTTTGATTGTCGACAAGGTTTATTTGAGTTATGGTCAACGCCATTTTAAATTCCCATAATAACGACTGACGCCAGTGCGTTATTGGCAGGAATCAGAAAATTGTCTGTGGTAATGAGTTTTCGCATGGAGAGTGAATCGAAGAAAGTGAGGTTAGGTGTGGACAACGAAGATGGCAACAGCAAGTAGTAATTCAACCATGAACTGTATAGCACCAGGTTGTAGGAATTGGCTACAAAAAAATCCCTTGATTTAGCTAATGTTTGCTGAAAAATAAATGTCCCTGTATTTGCTGTGTGTGTGGGTGTGTGTTGAAATAGCATACAATAGCAAACAAGGTAGCTTGTTAACGCCAACTGTTATATTTGGGTTCAGTTGTCTTAACAAAAAATGTGTTTTCAGGATGGCATCTTCATCCCTGAAAGGTTTTCGTCCTGGAGGAGACTGAAGGAGGCAGAGGAGGTACATGCCAATCCATGTTATTTCTAAGGCTGTTGTTTATTTCAAGACACAATCTGTCATCCCTAAGGCCTTCTTGGATATAAAATGGACAATATACAGTATATGCAGTGAATCTTCAATATAACTAAAGCCTAAAATATGCCTTAATTGTTATCTACCAACAGGAAAGAACGGTTAGTATAGCATGCCAAACTGACCACCAGACTGTTCCTGTGCTGCAGTGGAGGAGAGGTCCACCGGGACCATCACTAAAGAGCTTGAGGCCCAGCTAGATTGCGCTCACGACCATCAGTATACAACCTAGTCCTGCTCCTATACTCGACAGTTTGAGCTGACAGAGAGAGAGTGGGATCAGTGAAGACTAGAACTCGCTGTATGAACCTGAGCTCAGAATCACAATCCTCACAGTGCGAGCCAAGAGATACTATCGAAGAGTGTGTGCAAGATCCAAAATATATAGTCTTTGATAGCAAGCTGAAGGAGTTGTTCAATGTCTGCCTTGAGCCAGGATTTCATCAATTCATCCCTGAAAATAATTGGTTTTGCCATCACCATGGAGACAGTGTGCTATGGGCCACAGGAGGAAGTGGGAGTCCCAGACCGTCGTGGGAAAGTTGTTTGCAGGAAATCTGTTGGTGCCATCAGCGGTCCTCCTTACTGGCGGCTCCCACTCCACTTTTGTGGAAATATGTCACCTCCTCAGCCTGGTGTCCATGTCGCTGCGACAGTTCGCAAACCAACAGCGCATCTACATTGTGCCAGAGGTTAACTACATGTGGACCCAGCAAACGGAGCCAATTCTGGCTACAATTGGTGACAGTCCATTGATCGTATCTGGAGATGCACGGTGTGATTCGCCAGGCCATTCTGCCTCCTTTGGCACTTACATCATCCTGGCACTTACATCATCCTGAAAGTATAATTGTAGTAGCCTACTTATTAATCTCTAGTTACATTAATTCAATATTTTCTTTTGTAGGTGACGAAGTGTGTTCAGACCGATGAACTCGAGAGTGTACATGCCCTGGAAGCTAAATACGTGCCCAAGAGTAACAAGTTCAGCCAGCAGGGGATGGTCGCAAGACTCCAAGTGGCTGCCTTGGACCACAATTATTCAGTGGACAGACATCAGGCTACAACAAAGGAGGGAGCGCTCAGTTTCAAGCAAGAGTTCTCCAAGGCTGCCAGGGCGTTTGTGGTGAAACCCATCAAGGAGCAGAAGACATGATGTAGCTCCTACACCGCATCGTTGACCTCTGTGCCAATGGTAAGTCTACTAGATTATGTCAGATGTAGACATATAGAGAGAGATTACCTACAATGATTTGTGTAACGTCTAACTGGCTCTAGGACCATCCCATAGGACTCTCATGTTCCCAAAGAGAGAGAGTGGTGGTAATTTTTGGGGAACGGGCTGGTGAAAATGGAGAAGGAGCAGGCCATTCAACAGCGAATTCAAAGATACGCCCATCCATAAAGGGAATCGGAGTGGAATTGTTTTTCCACAGATTTTACCCGCTTCAACGGACATGCTACCTTGTCCCAGACCTGCTGTTTCGACTCTCGCTCTCCCTCTCTCCCAGACCTCCAGTCTCGACCTATGAATGCTCAGCTATGAAAAGTCAACTGACATTAGCTCCTGAGGTGTTGAACTGTTGCACCCTCTATAACCACTGTGGTTATTATTTTTATGTAAAAAGGGTTTTGTAAAATACATTTGATTAATTGATTGATTGTTTGCTGTGCTGCATTTCTGAGAGATGTGACATTTTTATAGTATATGTTACATCAAATCAAAATCAAATCAAATTTATTTATAAAGCCCTTCTTACATCAGCTGATGTCACAGAGTGCTGTACAGAAACCCAGCCTAAAACCCCAAACAGCAAGCAATGCAGGTGTAAAAGCACGGTGGCTAGGAAAAACTACCTAGAAAGGCCAAAACCTAGGAAGAAACCTAGAGAGGAACCAGGCTGTGAGGGGTGGCCAGTCCTCTTCTGGCTGTGCCGGGTGCAGATTATAACAGAACATGGACAAGATTTTCAAATGTTCATAAAACAGGCAGAACAGTTGAAACTGGAGAAGCAGCACGGCCAGGTGGACTCGGGACATCAAGGATTCATCAGGCCAGGTAGGCCTTGAGGAATGGTCCTAATGCTCAGGTCCTCCGAGAGAGTGAGAGAGAGAGAGAGAGAGAAAGAGAGAGAGAGAGAGATAGAGAGAGAGAGAAAAAGAAAGAGAGAAAAAAAAGAAAGAGAGAGATAATTAGAGAGAGCATACTTAAATTCACACAGGACACCGGATAAGAGAGGAGAAATACTCCAGATATAACAGACGGACCCTAGCCCCCCGACACATAAACTCCTGCAGCATAAATACTGGGGGCTGAGACAGGAGGGGTCGGGAGACACTGTGGCCCCGTCCGACGATACCCCCGGACAGGGCCAAACAGGCAGGATATAACCCCACCCACTCTGCCGAAGCACAGCCCCCACACCACTAGAGGGATATCTTCAACCACCAACTTACCATCCTGAGACAAGGCCGAGTATAGCCCACAAGATCTCCGCCACGGCACAACCCAAGGGGGGGGGGCAACCCGGACAGGAAGATCACGTCAGTGACTCAACNTCCCGGCTGGCGCGTTCTTTGGTTTTTTCCTTTCTTATCGCCCAGTTTATATTCCGGTTAAAATATTATACTATTTATACATAAAAGTGTTCCTAAGGATACATTTAAAATGATGTTTGATTGTTCTTGGACAAGTTTATAGGTATAAGTTGAACGAGTTCTCTTCACATTTCAATGGAAGATTGGAGGCTCTATTTTCTCATTATAACGCGCCAACCAAACGGAGATTTATGGATATAATACATTACTTTTTCTAACAAAAGAACCATGGATTGTCTTCGTTGGACACTTGGGAAGCCCTCAAGCAGAAGTACTTCAAAAGGTAATTGATTTGTTTTCGCTGTGAAATCTGTTTTCTGTGAACCGTGAAGGCTTATGAATTCATGCTAATGGAAAAATATGTGGGGTGCTATCCTCAAACAATCAAATGTGGTGCTTTCGCCATAAAGCCTTTTTGAAATCTGACAACGCTGTGATATTGCCAAGAAGCAGAGCTTTTGATGACTATGAAACACTTGTATATTGATGCATGTTTAATAATTAAACTTTTGGATTTTGAATTTGGCGCCTTGCATTTCACCTGGTAGTGTCGGGAGTGGGGCGCTAGCGCCCCAGCGCACCTTGCTGCTCCTTAAGAAGTTAAACAAGGTTGTTTTATGGGTTCTTATGGGTATGACAGTTGAACTAAGCTCAAGAGTCATTTATATTCTTCAAGAATCAATGGTTACATATCATTCATTAATAAGCGCAAAAATGGATGTAGACACTTTTGATTGCCCCTTTATGGTATGCTGCTGTTGTTTATCTGTTGATCTTGTGCATTAGGCAAAGACTTGCAATCACAAGCCTGTGATCTGTTTCCACTACCATGTACCCAGTTCACTTTGGATAAAGGTGTCTGCTAAATGGCTTATATTATTATATGATCACTTTTTCCAGGACAGAAATTCCTCGGGGTTTCGCCTGCCATATCCGTTCTGTTTTACTCACAGACGAAATCTTAACACTTTTAGAAAATTCAGAGTGTTTCCTATCCAATGGTACCAAACATGTGCATATTCTATTTTCTGGGCCTGAATGGGAGGCATTTTACTTTGGGCACGCCAGGGTCTCCAAAACGGTCACCTCGTGCGCTGCTCCCTAAGAAGTTAACAAACTATTGTTTTGGCAAGTCGGTTAGGACATCTACTTTGTGCATGACACAAGTAATTTTTCAAACAATTGTTTACAGACAGATTATTTCACTTAAAATTCACTATATCACAATTCCAGTGGGTCATAAGTTTACATACATTAAGTTGACTGTGCCTTTAAGGTAGATTGGCTAGACAGAAACTTCTCCTCAGTAAAAGGCCCATGACAGCCTGCTTGGAGTTTGCCAAAAGGCACCTAAAGGACTCAGACCATGGGAAACATGCTGGTCTGATGTAACCAAGATTGAACTCTTTGGCCTGAATGCCAAATGTCACGTCTGAAGGAAACTGACACCATCCCTACAGTGAAGCATGGTGGTGGTAGCGCCCCACTGCTCCCTAAGTAGTTAAACAGCTTGGAAAATTCCAGAAAATCATGTCACGGCTTTAGAAGCTTCTGATAGGCTATTTGACATCATTCGAGTCAATTGTAGGTGTACCTGTGGATGTATTTCAAGGCCAACCTTCAAACTCAGTGCCTCTTTGCTTGACATCATGGGAAAATCAAAAGAAATCAGCCAAGACCTCCAGTTTTTTTTTGGACCGCCGCAAGTCTGGTTCATCCTTGGGAACAATTTTCAAAGCCTGAAGGTACCACGTTCATCTGTACAAACAATAGTACACAAGTATAAACACCATGGGACCACGCAGCGTCATTCCACTCAGGACGGAGACGCGTTCTGTCTCCTAGAGATTAATGTACTTTGGTGCGAAAAGTGCAAATCAATCCGAGAACAACAGCAAAGGGCCTTGTGAAGATTCAGGAGGAAACAGGTACAAAGGTATCTATATCCACAGTAAAAAGAGTCCTATATCGACATAACCTGAAAGGCCGCACAGCAAGGAAGAAGCCACTGCTCCAAAACAGCCATAAAAAAGCCAGACTACGGTTTGCAACTGCACATGGGGACAAAGATTGTACTTTTTCGAGAAATGTCCTTTGGACTGATGAAACAAAAATATAACTGTTTGGCCATAATGACCATCGTTATGTTTGGAGGAAAAAGGGGGAGGCTTGCAAGGCGAAGAACACTATCCCAACCGTGAAGCACGGGGGTGGCAGCATTATGTTGTGGGGGTGTTTTGCTGCAGCAGGGACTGGTGCACTTCACACAATGGATGGCATCATGAGGATGGAAAATTATGTGGCTATATTGAATCAACATCTCAACACATCAGTCAGGAAGTTAAAGCCTGGTCGCAAATGGGTCTTCCAAATGGACAATGACCCCAAGCATACTTCCAAAGTTGTGGCAAAATGGCTTAAGGACAACAAAGTCAAGGTATTGGAGTGGCCATCACAAAGCCCTGACCTCAATCCCATAGAAAATGTGTGGGCAGAACTGAAAAAGCGTGTGCCAGCAAGGAGGCCTACAAACCTGACTCAGTTACACCAGCTCTGTCAGGAGGAATGGGCCAAAATTCACCTAACTTATTGTGGGAAGCTTGTGGAAGGCTACCCGAAACGTTTGACCCAAGTTGAACTATTTAAAGGCAATGCTACCATGTAAACTGCTGACCCACTCGGAATGTGATGAAAGAAATAAAAGCTGAACTAAATCATTCGCTCTACTATTTTTCTGACATTTCACATACTTAAAATAAAGTGGTGATCCTAACTGACCTAAAACAGGTAATTTTACTAGGATTAAATGTCAGAAATTTTGAAAAACTGAGTTCAAATGTATTTGGCTATAAGGTCTATGTAAACTTTCGACTTCAACTTTATATTTATATAGACTACACCGAATTTACATTACATTATTATCCATTGCAACTTACAGGAGCAATTATGGTTATGTGCCTTATAAAATAGAAGAGACAATTGCATTTCAATGAATTTTACTGAATTCAATTGTATTTCCTTTAATTCTAATTTATTTGCAATTCTGTATCCTGTTTACTACATCAATTCACATTAAATTCAAATTCAAGGTGTGTGTATGTGTGTGTAGTACAGGTGCTGAGTGCTCTCCCTGACCCAGTGTTCATGCCTAATACCAGCCATGAGGTTACCATGGAAACACTGCTGCTCCTACTCTATTAGGCAAAGTGCTGCTGTCTGTGGGTGTGTGTGTGTGTGTGTGTGCATGTGTGCACATGCATGTGTGTGTGTGTGCATACTTGTGTGCCAGCTAAGTGCTTCTCCCCTCCTTCAACGTTACTTTATTCACATACCTTTACTCTGTCCTCACATTTTCTTTGGCTATCCTGACATGTGGTAAACCAGCACTGCATTGTAGGTTTGCTTGATTTCAAACATTGGACTCTCTTCTTCTCCACCTTTGTTCTATTATTTCACCTCATCCCTCTGAAATCTTCTGTTTTTGACCTCCCACAAGCTTCTCCTGTGTTCTACCGTAGGTGTAGTCTACACGTGTTCTATAGGCGTTGTAGTCTGTGTTCTATAGTAGGTGTAGTCTACACGTGTTCTATAGGCATTGTAGTCTGTGTTCAAATATGCGAGGACAAAGGGTCGTTATTGTGTTAGAGAGTTGAACAGTGTTGTCTGTGTGGCAGAGTGGTGTACGAGGGTGTTGAAGGAGAGACAGGGTGTGAAATAGGGATTGATGTCCATTTGGAAACAGGTGTTTTGCGGTAGAAGGAGAGGTGTGGTCCGATCCGATTGTTCTGGGTTCAGAGAGTGTGTTAGACTTTGCCGTTGCTGGACTCGATAGCTGGTAGTTAACGAATGGTGAAATGTGAATATGCTGTTTTCCTCCATCTGAGAGTGGTTGAATGGGTTGTCGCCCACTGTACTGTGAGAGCTTTATTTTTGTGAAAGTCAAGAATAGGAATGACCTCACACTACAACACAATACGTTACAGGCAGACAGACAGACAGACAGACAGAGAGTCGTTAACATAGCCATACTGATGTTATAAAAAGCACTGAGACCACCTGGTGAACACCTATTAATCGTCAGGTAGCTGGAGGAGACATTCGTTAGCCAGACGTTCGTTAACGGGCCTTTACAAATTAAACATGAGCATGAATTCTTCACAGCTGCGATATAAAAGAACAGGATAATTTTAGAAAGGATCGTTCAACCTGCAAATGTAGCTTCCTTCAAATAAAACCTCTCTGTCTTTGCCTGTTAAAACTCTAATCTCTTTAGGAAGTTAAAAGGGAGAATTTCAGAGGGGTATTCGCTGATGTGAAATGTTTCACGTTTTGCATTTATTTTCATGTATTGGAAAGGGAACCTGAGAACTTAAATAAAAGTGACGCAAAAGCACTAACTATTGTGTAAATACAATAACTACCATGTAAATACAGTTTGCTGTTACACCTGTACTATGATGCAAATTAATTAAGAATATGGAACAAATTGATTCTTGAGCCTAGAGATGTTTGCATGGCTAATCTTTGTTTTCGCAGCTATGTCCTTAAAGAAAATGAATGCTTAGTTGACCCAAATATTTTAAATAATTTGCATGAGTTTGCACGTGTACATGTCTGCATGCCAGTGTGTACAGTATGTGTGTACTGTCAGCTGTTGCAGCGTTCTCCCTATGTTATGCTGTTTAAGGGTGTGGTCTAGTACATTAGGATTGATTATGCTGCAGTGTGTGGTGCTGAGTGATTTCCCTTGTTGTTAACCCTTGACCCTAAAGGTTAGTGGTCAAAAATCCAGGGTAGTGTGTCAAGGTACAGAACGGCAGGCAGGCTCAGGGCAGGCAGGCAGAATCGTCAAAACCGGGAAAACTAGAAAACAGGAACTAGAAAAAGACAGGAGCAAGGGAAAAACGCTGGAAGGCTTGACAAACAAACTGAACTGTCAACAGACAAACAGAGAACACAGGTATAAATACACTGGGGATATTTATACCACCCACCTGGAGGGGGGGTGGACAAGTACAAAGACAGGTGAAACAGATCAGGGTGTGACATTCAGACTCCGAACTGACAGAGACATAATCCTCATATCTGGAAAATTCTTCATCTTCCAAAGTGGAAGACGCTCCTTCCACACTCGCTTCTCTGTCTGCAAAATATATTTCTAAGGCCCTCTGAGCAGAGATAACTCTTGCCATACTGATTGATAGTGGTAAGGAGCCACACATGCAAAGCTATTTATTTGTTGTGTCCTTCCCCCAATCTGCACCTGAATGGGGTAGAGTGTGGAAAAATTCTGAATGTATCGGAATAATGTATTGTAAGAACATTGTGCAGGTTCCTGCAAGACATTGTGTAGTTTCACACACTACAAAGGGTAAATAGTGTGAGAAAAGCGGGAAACAGGCAGACAGGCAGGGAGACAGACAGGTTCTTGGTGCTATGTTGAAGGGAGGAGGCAGATAGAGTGAAAGCACATAGCAAACCTTTGTTTCATTTTTACTTGTTTTCACCTAAACACACACTTTTCCACACTCCAGTGGACCCGAACATAGGGTTACGGTTGTAATATAAATGTGTAGGGGGGTGCACTGTGTGCACTCAATGAAAATGAGTTACTTTACATGTTCTTCACAGAAAATGAGTCAAGGCCAAAGAGTCTCAGTTTGAAAATAAAAAAAAAGTTTTATTTTAGTAAACTTCGAAAATGGGTCCCACAGACCCGAACACCACTCAAATGTTTAAAGCAAGCTGGACATGGGGCATTGTTCACAAACACAAACAGAACGCTAGGACTGCAACACAATTCGACAACACAAAATCATGAGAAAACCAAAATAAAATAACTTGACACATTGGAAAGAATTAACAAAAAATAGAGCAAACTAGAATGCTATTTGGCCCTAAACAGAGAGTACACAGAGGCAGAATACCTGACCACTGTGACTGACCCAACATAGTTGAAATCTTTGACTATGTGCACACTGCCCACAAAATGAGTTGCACTTTCTAACCTCCTGCCAAATGTATTACGAGGTAGTTGGATGGGCTATTAACAAATGGGCTATGCACAGGTGCAAAGATCTGTGAGCTAATCTGACAGCTGATGCTTAAAGTTAGTGATAGAGATATGAGTCTCCAGCTTCAGTGATTTTTGCAATTCCTTCCAGTCATTGGCTGCAGAGAACAGGAAGGAAAGGCGGCCAAAGAGGAATTGGCTTTGGGGGTGACCAGTGCAATATACCTGCTGGAGCACGTGCTACGGGTGGATGCTGCTATGGTGACCAGTGAGCAGGGCTTTACCTAGCAAAGACTTATAGATGACCTGGAGCCAGTGGGTTTGGCGACAAATATGAAGCGAGGGCCAGCCAACGAGAGCATACAGGTCGCAGTGGTGGGTAGTATATTGGGCTTTGGTGACAAACAGATGGCACTGTGATAGACTGCATCCAATTTGTTGAGTAGAGTGTTGGAGGCTATTTTGTAAATGACATCGCCAAAGTCAAGGATCGGTAGGATACCCTCGTAAAACGGACTAGGTTTGGCAGCAGGAGTGAAGGATGCTTTGTTGCGAAATTGGAAACCGATTCTAGATTTAATTTTGGATTGGAGATGCTTAATGTGAGTCTGGAAGGAGAGTTTACAGTCTAACCAGACACCTAGGTATTTGTAGTTGTCCACATATTCTAAGAAAGAACCATCCAGAGTAGTGATGCTGGACGGGCGGGCAGGTGCAGGCAGCGATCAGTTGAAGAGCATGCATTTACTTTTACTTGCATTAAAGAGCAGTTGGAAGCCATGAAAGGAGTGTTGTATGGCATTGAAGCTCGTCTAGAGGTTAGTTAACACAGTGTCCAAAGAAGGGCCAGAAGTATACAGAATGGTGTTGTCTGCGTAGAGGTGGATCAGAGAATCACCAGCAGCAAGAGCGACATCATTGATGTATACAGAGAAAAGAGTCGGCCCGAGAATTTAACCCTGTGGCACCCCCATAGAGACTGCCAGAGGTCTGATCAACAGGCCCTCCGATTTGACACACTGAACTCTGAGAAGTAGTTGGTGAACCAGGCGAGGCAGTCATTTGAGAAACCAAGGCTGTTGAGTCTGCTGATAAGAATGTCGTGATTGACAGAGTCGAAAGCCTTGGCCATGTAATACGGCTGCAAAGTATTGTCTTTTATCGATGGCAGTTATGATATCGTTTAGGACCTTGAGCATGGCTGAGGTACACCTCTGACCAGCTCGGAAACCAGATTGAGTAGCAGAGAAGGTTTGTTTGTTAACTTTGCTTTCGAAAGGCAGGGTAGGATGGATATAGGTCTATAACAGTTTGGGTCTAGAGTGTCTTCCCCTTTGAAGAGGGGGATGACCGCGGCAGCTTTCCAGTCTTTGGGGATCTCAGATGATACGAAAGGGGTTAGGGGTTGGGGTTGCAACAATTGCGGCGGATAATTTTAGAAAGAGAGGGTCCAGATTGTCTAGCCCAGCTGATTTGCAGGGGTCCAGATTTTGCAACTCTTTCAGAACATAAGCTATCTGGATTTGGGTGAATTAGAAATGGGGGAGGCTTGGGCAAGTTGCTGTGGGGGTTGCAGGGCTGTTGACCGGGGTAATGGAAGCCAGGTGGAAAGCATGGCCAGCCGTAGAAAAATGCTTATTGAAATTCTCGATTATCGTAGATTTATCGGTGGTGACAGTGTTTCCTATCCTCAGTGCAGTGGGCAGCTGGGAGGAGGTGCTCTTATTCTCCATGGACTTTACAGTGTCCCGAAACATTTTGGAATTAGTGCTACAGGATGCAAATGTCTGTTTGAATAAGCTAGCCTTAGCTTTCCTAACATAAACATAAACAATAATGCCTGGGGAAAGAACCAAAGGGAGTGACAGATATAGGGGAGGTACTCAGGAAGGGGATGGAGTCCAGGTGAGTCTCATGAGGCGCAGATGCGCGTAACGATGGTGACAGGTGTGCGTAATAATGAGTTAATTAACTGACGTCTACGAGCACCAGAGAGGAGGAGCGGGAGTAGATGTGACAATTGTAAATACAACCCATATTTATGTTTATTTAGTTTCCCTTTTGTACTTAACTATTTGTGCATCATTACAACACTCTATATAAACATAATGTAAGGACGGGCGCCAGGTATGAGAAGCAGGTACGGGGAGTCAAACATTTAATAGGAACAGACAGGTAACAGGACAGAAACAGCGTCAGCACACAGGTATACAAGGACATATGAACATTAATGCTGAAGCAGGGAACAGAGTGGGGAACCAGACAGATATAGGGAAGGTAATGACAGAGGTGATTGAGTCCAGGTGAGTTCAATAATCGCTGACGCACGTGACGGGGGGAAGGCAGGTGTGCGTAATGACGATGGCAGGAGTGCGCAATGCTGGGGAGCCTGGCACCCTCGAGCACCAGGGGGGAAAAGCGGGAGCAGGCGTGACACATAATATAAAGCCCCTTAATAAAGCCCCTTAAATTGAATTGATGAGAAGGGGAGCGATAGAGAAAGATAGAGAAAGATAAAGGTAGAGAGACTGGAGGACGTGTGAGAGAACAAGACGGAGACAGAAGACGACATAGAGATGAATGGAGATGAAAACATATGGGGCGGAGTACAATTGTCCCAGCATCGTCCGGGTTAGGGGAGGGTTTGGCCGGGGTAAGCCTTCATTGTAAAATAAGAATTTGTACTTAACTGACTTGCCAAGTTAAATAAAGGTAAAAAAATACAAATAATACAATGATGTGGTGGTGCGCTCGAATAGGTAAAAACTATAAGGCTGAAAACAAATCGAGCTGGGAGAGAAAGAATGGAAGCAGCGTGTGGACTGTGTGTATGATGTTTATTTTATCTGGTGTGGCAGGTGTGCTGGGTCGCTGTCTAACCTTGCTGTGCTGCGGTGCGGTCTGCTAGCCATGGCCTGGCTGGGGAGGGAGGAGATAAGGGGAGTAATGATGCTGGCCAGGAATAACACAGAATAACTGGGACCGCCGTGGGAGACGCCATACAGACACTAGACAACAGACTCTATCCATCCATCCATCCAGCCTCTCCCTCTCTCTCTCCCTCGCTTGCTCTCTTTCTCCCTATGTCTTCCTCTCGCTCTCTCTCTCTCTCTTGTTCTCTCTCTCTCTCTCCATCTCTCTCTTTCTCTCTTTGTCTCAGAACATACATTAGACGGTTTATCACCTCCCTCCTGGTATTGTCTGTTTATATAGACTGTTTGCTTTGGGGAAATATGTTTAGCTGATTTCCCACTGAGCTAAGGACACAGGATCCTCTATGTGTTATTATCGTACAACTGAAACCTATAGAAGTCAGAGAAATAGATAACTGTTATAGGTTGGAAGCATGACATCAGACTGTACAGCTGAGAGGCCCTGATAGAAAGGATAGGTGACTGACTGCAATATTGTGGAAACTATTACAGGTGTTCTCATATATTTCTGCCCTGTCCTAAAATGAGTTGCTTCAGGCATATCTAAAAGGTTCTGGTAAAACATATTGGTGCAAAGGCCTGAAGCTGGTTATTTACCCTGTGTGTCAGACAGCCTTGTGTATAAATGAGTGTTGATATTGGCAGCAGCGGCTGTGGTATTGGGTTGCTGATTCAGAGTAAAAACAGTGCTTAATAAAGCTACACTAAGCTAATAGCCTGATCTAATGTAATCAGGAGATATCTCATGAATACTATGTGGTCTGTTATTATTCTGTAAATAAATAGAAAATGCAACACATCCCTACTCTATGCAAAATGAAATGAGTCACCCTATAGCTGACGTTACTCATAATTCTGATGATATTTATATTGGTTTTTCATTCCTTTTTAATATATCTTTGAGGGTTTGTGTGATGTGTTTATTTTTATTTAGGGAATTAACACACACAAGTACACACACACACACAAACACACAAACACACATAAACACACACACACACAACACAAGTCACGTTGTAAACTGACGATATACAAACTTTATGAGTGCAGAACAGTACATGCTAACCCATCCTTTAGTCACTTTACACTACAGTTGTATTCCATCTCTTTGGTTTTACAACTCTTAGTACAAAACTTGAAAAAGATAATCAAAACGGTTGTTTTTTAAAACTCTAAGCACATTATAAATTGACTGTTTGGTAAACCTATAGATTTTAAAGTGCTTTGTCTACTACAGATTTTGAGAACGATTTATAGTAGTTTGGTGGAAAGCATCAACCATTAGGTAGAAATGATGTTGAATATAATAATAAACCACATGTATCAATCTGACTCCATTATCATGTGAATAAATGCAACAGGCCTAGAGGATCTTGTCAAGGTAGCTAGCTTTACATCACCTCTCACTATGACTATAATCAACATGTGTCTAACTTGCACCGTTACGTAATTATTAGGAGACTGGATACAAATAGCTCATCCTGGTGACCAATGTTCTAGCATTAATTTATTGAGGCAAGCAGATCAGAGATGTCAAGGTGGTGCCCAAGCATGTGTAGTGTATACGACAATTGCCTAAATTATGAACGTGTAGTCAATCAAATAATTACTCTGTAAAACAAGGAATGCATTTTAATATAATTTATTAGTCACAAAATAATTATCACTCAAACAATTACAGTGTACATGAGATACATGATACATTACAGAATAACACAGAGTAAACGACTATCACCAGTAGGCTAAGACTTAACGTGGTTAAACGTGTCTTCAGTTCAGAATCATCTCTCTGTCTGACACACACAGGAGCTTGGTAGCAAGTTCTCAAAGTAGGAACAAATTCACTGTCCTTTTAACCAAATTCAAGCAGAAACTCAACCCCAGCCTAAGTTAACATTTCTTTGCTCTTTGCTATTAAAAACAAAAGACAGGAAAACACACCCAGATTCAAATGTAATCAACTCAATTTAAATGGTAGGAGCGTACCCCTGTGTTTCTCCCTCTTTGAACTCATCAACATATCTATCATCCAAATAAATCCATAGCACCTACTGTACAAAACAATCTAGCACATTAATAGCTCTTAATGTACTCTTGAAACAATCCAAACATGACTATTTAGTTCACACAGTAACATTTATTTAGTCGATTTCACATTTGCACCAACGTGTCCGTGCTCCCAGGGTTCTGTAGGAACGTCCCTCCCCGGAGAAAACCACAGATAAGTTGTTTTTGACCCCTGTGACAGCCCACAATTGGACGGAAATCCAAACAGTTTCATAAATCGTGAGTGAGTCATCACACTGGGCCTCAGCGCCTGCAAGTCACCAGTTGCAAGTATCACCTTCTCTCATTCTTCCACTGCACTACATACAGTAATGATCATGTATGTTTGTAAAGTATAAACATATAAATTATGATATTTTCTGTAATGTAATATTATAATGATGAATATTATGATATTACTTCACAGTATTTATTGTTTATAATCTGATGTTCAGATCACAGATGTACTGTAGGTAACAAACGCATCCCCTACACTCTTAGAAGAGTGCTCTATGGCTGTCCCCTTAGGAGAACCCTTTTTGGTTTCAGGTAGAACTGTCTTGTGTTCCATGTAGAGCCATCTGTGTAAAGGGTTCTACATGGAATTCAAAAGGGTTCTACCTGGAACCCAAAAGAGTTCTTCCTGGAACCAAAAAGGGTTCTCCTACGGGGACAGCCGAATAACCCTTTCAGGTTCTAGATAGCACCTTTTTGTGTGTATACAGAGCACAAAGTGACAACAGTGGGAATGGAACCCACAACTCTGGTGTTCTTAGTGCCATGCTCTTACTAACTGAACCACACAGGACCACTACGATACATACAGTTGAAGTAGGAAGTTTACAGACACCTTAGCCAAATACATTTCAACTCAGTTTTTCACAATTCCTGACATTTAATCCTAGTAAAAATTCCCTGATTTACGTCAGTTAGGATCACCACTTTATTTTAAGAATGTGAAATGTCAGAATAATAGTAGAGAGAATGATTTATTTCAGCTTTTATTTCTTTCATCACATTCCCAGTGGTTCAGAAGTTTACATACACTCAATTAGTATTTGGTAGCATTGCCTTTAAATTGCTTAAACTACTTAACTTCTTAGGGAGCGGCTCCCGAGGTGACGGTTTTGGAGAGTCTGGCGTGCACAAAGTAAAATGCCTCCCACTCAGGCCCAGAAAATAGGATATGCACATAATTAGTACTATTGGATAGGAAACACTCTGAAGTTTCTAAAAGTGTTAACATAATGTCTGTGAGTATTACAGAACGGATATAGCAGGCGAAAACCAGAGGAAAATCCATCCGGAATTACAGTTTTTTGTGACCTTTGCTCTGTTTGAGAGTCTTCCTATTGATTTTATAGGCAACCAGCTCCGAGATTTCAGTACCTATGGCTTCCACTAGATGTCAACAGTCTTTATACAAAGCCAGGAAACGGTAGCCCTGACCAGAACGGATAGGAACAGGATATGGTCAAGGGAGCTCAGATGTCAACAAGATTTTGCAGGCGCGCAACCGATTGCGCGCTCCACTTAATTTTTCTTTCTTATCGTTCAGGCTACAATCCGGTTGAAATATTATAGTAAATATACATAAAATGATACCTAAGTAAACATTAAAAATGATGTTTGATTTGTTTGGAGAAATATGATAGGTATAATTTGAACGCGTTCTCTTCACGGTTCAATGGGCGACTCAGCGGTGGATTTTATGATCATAACGCGCCAACCAAACGGAGATTTATGGATATAATAAATAACTTTTTCTAACAAAAGAAGCATGGATTGTCTTCATTGGACACTTGTGAAGCCCTCAGCAGAAGTTCATCAAAGGTAAGCGATTTTATATTAGCGATTTTATCCAAACGTTGAATTATAAAACATAATATTTCACACGGATAGTATCCTAAACGATAGAAAAGGAAAATAAAGAGGTAGGCGCATACGGTCTCCCGCACCAAAAACTGAAGTGACTTCGTCACTCCTCTTACAAATTCTTCCCTCTCTCCCTCCAGTCTTGCTCTCTTCTCTTCTTTTGATGTGTAATTCACAGGATTTCGTTCTCATTCCGGAACTCTCATTCTATTGCAAGACCTTCTCTACACACACACACAGACACACACACACGCACACACACACGCACACACACACGCACACACACACACACACACACACACACACAAACACACACACACTCCACGCATGAATGTGTGTATTCACCCCGCTGTTAACATTTCCAGCAGCTCCACAGGATCAATTCCAATTAAATATCAAATAGCTGGTTCTACTTTCTCCACTCCTCCTCCGTCTGTCTCTCAGCTCAGCTCTGGGTCCTGAGCCCTGTCAGCTCAGCTCTGGGTCCTGAGCCCTCTCAGCTCAGCTCTGGGTCCTAATCCCTCTCAGTTCAGCTCTGGGTCCTGAGCCCTCTCAGCTCAGCTCTGGGTCCTAAGCCCTCTCAGTTCAGCTCTGGGGCCTGAGCCCTCTCAGTTCAGTTCTGGGTCCTGAGCCCTCTCAGTTCAGCTCTGGGTCCTGAGCCCTCTCAGCCCAGCTCTGGGTCCTGAGCCCTCTCAGCTCAGTTCTGGGTCCTGAGCCCTCTCAGTTCAGCTCTGGGTCCTGAGCTCTGTTTGCCAACTAAATGTATTCATAAATGAGAGAGGGAAGGAGAGAGAGAGAAAGAGAGAAGGGAGAAAGAGGGAGAGAGAAGACAGAGAGAAGGGGGGAGAGAGAAACTCCACCTCCCTTCTGACCATCCACTTGCCCTCTTTATCTACCAGTTAGTGTTGAAGTTACAAGCATGCGTGTGTGTCAGTGTCAGAGGGTAGACTGATAAGGTCTTCAAGGAAGGAACCATTCCTCCTAACTGAAACACAACATGGATGATATGTCAGATGTGTGTTGCTCCCAGCAGCAGCAGTAACATGTATTAATCAAAGCCTTGGTGAGCTGGAGAGAGGCACGAGTAAAGCTGATCTATTTACTAGCTTTCACTCACGCACGCACAGTAACACACTTGCACACACACTCGCACACACATACTGTACGTGTTTGCGAACACACACTTGCACTTGCACACAAACACACACACCAGGCAGGTCACCCGTGATACAAGTCAGTATTCGACGTCCATCCATGTCTAAGGATGTCAGGAGAGGATGTGGAAACCAGCCATTAGGGGCAACAGTGAGCACTGTTACCTTCCAGTATGTTTTTGTTTTACTAGGGCTTTGTGGACGGGGATGGCGGATGGTTGTAAGTATGTTTTTGTTTTACTAGGGCTTTGTGGACGGGGATGGCGGATGGCTGTAAGCATCTGGTTCTGGTTCGTAAGGTTGCCTGTTTGAATACAGCGATAGAAAGTTGTTTTTTATATTTTTGTTTTAAGCCTATGCTTGTGCCCATCCGCCATCCACAACACCTATCCACAAGGTAACAGTGCTCACTGTCCCCTAGTGGCAGGTTTCCATGTCATCTCCCGACATCCTCAGACATGGATGGTCATTCAATGCTGACTTGTATCATGGTTGACCTGGCTGAAGATGGAGCGATTGTCTTCCTCTTCACCTCCAAGGGAAAGCAAGGGAATTTTATAATCCCGACATATGACTATTACAGTGCAGAGGAGAAGTGAGTCAGAGTGTGTGTGTGTGTGTGTGTGTTTGTGTTTGTGTTTGCATGCATACGTGTGTGATACCCATCCTGGCTTTGACCTGTCTATCACGCTACAGACCTCATAATCCCGGTCCTGGGGGTAGAGTTCCTAATTGATGTGACAAAGTGCAGAGGAATATCTGCTTTCTCCGGAGCGGTTTTCCAATCTGTCACTTCTTTCTCTCTGTCCGTCCGTCTGTCCCGTATCCCTTTCATGGCCTTGTATGGATGAACTGGACAGAAACACCCTCTTGACATCCGATGGTTGGATAATATCATGATCTCTTGGTATCAAGTGTTGAGTGTGTTTGTGTGTGTGTGTGTGTTGTCTCTGAGTGTGTTTGTGTGTGTGTGTGTGTGTGTGTTGTCTCTATACGTGTGTGTTGGAGGACAAATCAAACATCAAAAGGATGACGGGTGGTTATAAAGTGGTTTTGTCTGCAGAAATGTAAAGGATCTTTCCGCCTCACCTTTCATCCTGTAAAACTATAGGTCTGTTCAAGCTTTTAAGGAGAGTATTATTGTTATGATTATACCGGATGGCTGAGGTGGGTTTGTCTGAAAAAGCTTTTAACAACTGTCATATTTGTAGACATGACATCCCTTCCTAAAATAACGTGAGCATATGAAGTCAATGTCAGAGTCTTGGGGCGGGTTAGGTTAGACACCAGGCTGACAGGAAATTACACACACACACCTATTACAAGCAGACACACACGCACGCACACACACAAAACGCAAACTCTACAGTCAGAGTTTATTCAGCAGCAGAGATATTTTGTTTGACAGTGTCTTATTTTGTCCAGGAAGAAGCAAGTGTCCATGCTGTCACTTAGAAACATTATTTCCATATTCATTTGGTGTACCTGGAAACTCCATTTCAATAGTTGTCAACTGTTTGACATTGGATGATTAAAAAGTTGGAATTCTGTTAATGTTTGTTAAAAGTTTTTGTTATGCTGTGTGCCAAATGTTTTCAATTAGTGTTCAAGACTTGTTGGGAAAAATATATGACAACACCCTACGTTTCTATGTGTGTATGTGCGGGCGTGTGTCCGTGTCCGTGTCTGTGTCTGTGTCTGTGACTGTGTCTGTGTCTGTGTCTGTGACTGTGTCTGTGTCTGTCTCTGCGACTGTGTCTGTGACTGTGGCTGTTTATGTGTCTGTGACTGTGACTGTGTCTGTGTCTGTGTCTGTGTCTGCGTCTATGTATGTGACTGTGTGTGTGCGAGCGTGTGTCTGTGTCTGCGTCTGTGTACGCGTGTGTACATGTGTGCGCCTGTGGGTATGTGTGTGTATCAGGCCTCTCATATAAACCTACTTACCTCTGAAAATATAGATATGCAGCCATTTGCTTTGACGTTTGAAGAAATTTGGACACATGTCGGATTTTGCAGTGAGACTGTGAGGGGTTGTTGCAGGTTGGAAATGAAAGACATGATTTAGATTCAGAGCCGGGTTCTAAACTCAATTATTTGCTGTCACTTTCAAATCAAAATCAATTTCCTAGACTGTTGTTCCCCTTCTGTGGCTGAAATATCTTCTCTCACTGGGTGTGTGATGAAAGATTTTTACTCAGGGGGTTTACATCTCTAAGGAGGGTGTGTGTGTTTGTGTGTGTGTGTGTTTTTGTGTGTGTTTGTGTGTTTTGGTGTGTGAAGGGTGTACCTTGGGAGACAAAAGAGTGTGTGTGTATTTGTGTGTGGATGTGTGTGTGTGCATGTGTGTGTGTGCATGTGTACATGCGTGTATGTGTGTGTTTGCATTCACAAACAAACACACATACATACACACAGACACACACACACACACACACACACACTACACTTAACTTCTTAGGGAGCGGCAGCAGAGGTGACGGGCCTGCCACTCAGGCCCAGAAAATAGGATATGCACATAATTAGTACTATTGGATAGGAAACACTCTGAAGTTTCTAAAAGTGTTAAAATAATGTATGTGAGTATAACAGAACTGATATAGCAGGGGAAAACCTGAGGAAAATCCATACGGATTTGCAGTTTTTTTTGTAAATGACCTTCTTCTCCAGGCTGCCTATTAATTTGTATTGTAACTAGGACTGAGACTGCAGTACCTATGGCTTCCACTAGATGTCAACAGTCTTTATACAGAGTCTGGAAGCTATAGCACTAAGCAGAACGGATAGGAAGAGAAAGTAGTCAGGGGACCACTTTTGTCAACAACGTTTGACGGGCGCGAGATTGTGAGCGCGCACCACTTTATTTTCCTTTCCTATTGTTCACGTTATCGTCCGGTTTAAATATTACAGTAAATATACATAAAAGGATACCTAAGGATACATTAAAATTGATGTTTGATTTGTTTGTAGAAGGTTTATAGGTATAATTTGAACGTGTTCTCTTCACGGTTCAATGGGCGATTCGACGTTGGATTTTCTGATCATAACGCGCCAACCAAACTGAGATTTATGGATATAATAAATTACTTTTTAAAACAAAAGAACCATTGGATGTCTTCGTTGGACACTTGGGAAGCCCTCAGCAGAAGTTATTTGAAAGGTAAGAGATTTATTTTAGCTGTGATATGGGTTTTGTGTGACCCGCGCTGGATATGAATTTATGCTAATGTGGAAAATATGTGGGGTGCTATCCTCAAACAATCAAATGTTGTGCTTTCGCCGTGAAGCCTTTTTGAAATCTGACAACGCTGTGATATTGCCAAGAATCAGTGCTTTTGATGACTATGCAACACTTGTATATTGATGAATGTTTAATAATTCAACTTTTGGATTTTGAATTTGGCGCCTTACATTTCACCAGGTAGTGTCGGGAGTGGCCCGCTAGCGCGCCGCTACTCCCTAAGTAGGTAACCTTTTCACAGGTGAGTTCTAAATATCTCTAACAGCATGAGTTTACGCACGTTATGTCAGAATGCACTCACTGTTCCAACAAGTGATTACTACGCAACAGGACAGTTAACATGCGCTGCCTGCTAATTATCTATAGGCTGTGTTTCAACTTGTCAATTTAAAATAATTTTCTAACAAGTTGTTTTTTCTAACAACAGTTTGAATTGAGATGTGTTCCACCTCCTCATTAATTCACATTCAGCGTTGTGGACAATTTATTTTTGAGGCTTTACTGATAAACATGTCTCTTCAAGGAGAGCCCACCAAACTTCACTCATGTTTGCGTAGATCAAGTATGCATATATTTGCGCGGTCTTGCAAGAATTTGATTTTTTTTTGCTGGCACTCGTTTTACCTTCCTTGTTGTGTTCCTTACAAATAATAACTTTGGACATCTGTTCGTTTCTATCAAAGAAAGTTTCTTATTTATCTGTATATCATGTTGTTGTTTCTACTGTGAGGTCATACTGTATGTATGTATGTATGTATGTATGTACAGTGAGGGAAAAAAGTATTTGATCCCCTGCTGATTTTGTACGTTTGCCCACTGACAAAGAAATGATCAGTCTATAATTTTAATGGTAGGTTTATTTGAACAGTTAGAGACAGAATAACAACAACAAAATCCAGAAAAACGCATGTGAAAAATGTTATAAATTGATTTGCATTTTAATGAGGGAAATAAGTATTTGACCCCTCTGCAAAACATGACTTAGTACTTGGTGGCAAAACCCTTGATGGCAATCACAGAGGTCAGACGTTTCTTGTAGTTGGCCACCAGGTTGGCACACATCTCAGGAGGGATCTTGTCCCACTCCTCTTTGCTGATCTTCTCCAAGTCATTAAGGTTTTGAGGCTGACGTTTGGCAACTCAAACCTTCAGCTCCCTCCACAGATTTTCTATGGGATTAAGGTCTGGAGACTGGCTAGGCCACTCCAGGACCTTAATGTGCTTCTTCTTGAGCCACTCTTTTGTTGCCTTGGCCGTGTGTTTTGGGTCATTGTCATGCTGGAATACCCATCCACGACCCATTTTCAATGCCCTGGCTGAGGGAAGGAGGTTCTCACCCAAGATTTGACGGTACATGGCCCCGTCCAGCGCTAGCACCCCACCACTCTGTAAGTAGTTAATGACGGTCATAAATTCCTGGTTGAAACTCTCAGTATTGAGGTGAGAGAGCCATGGAGAACAAAGACATTCTTCTTGGCAAAACTCCTAATCCCCAAAATTGGAGAATTAAACAATATTTCTAATTTTGAGAATGTGGTAATGGTCCGTGGACACTTAATGGTTTGGGAAAGGCTTAAAACTAGCACTGGGATTGAACCCACGAGCCTCAGAGCAGGAGTTTGTGGCTTACGCCCATCCGCCATCTCCACAACGCCCTAGCAATCCGAGAGCCTACTTGATGATAATATCGCTCACCGTTGCCCCTAGTGACCGGTTTCAAAGTCAATTCCCGATGTCCTGAGGACCTGGACAGATGTTGGATTTCGCCTTGAAACTGGTGCAACCTGTCTGGTTTCTGTGCCTCGCTAAAATTGTCCCTGTTTCTGAGGTATAGCGTGTGTCACTTAGGAAGAGTGTTTGCCTGTCTGTGGAACAATGTTTATATCAATTATTCCACAGGGAACACCAACAAGAGACATTGAAAACCACAAAGACTACTCCTAATATTTTGCGCTACTACTGTGGAAACACACACGCTCACATTAACACACACACACACACACACACACACACACAAACACACACACACACACACACACACACACACACACACACACACAGTTCCCTCTACTCTGATCTACATCCCCCAGTGATTTAATGGTCTCAGATATATGTACTGAACATAAACCAATTTCTGCCCAACAATAGCACTTTCTCTATACAGGCATTCTTCTAGGAATTCACCAGACAAGGTGATGACATAGAGGCAGCAATTCTTACCATAACGCACACACACACACACACACACACACACACAGGCATACACACATTCACACACACACCCACACATGCATAAGCACACACACACGCATACGCACACACACAAAGTAACACACTCACCTGTGGCGGTCAGTGCTGTTTATTATGTAATATGTATATTTTTTTGATGAGCATGGCCTTATTTCTATTACAGTATGTTGGTTTACTGTCATTCATATTCCATTCATTCAGTTCAATGTAACAGTGATAGGTTTAAATTAGTACATGATTCTCGATTTCCCTATACCCATCATGAGGCTGCTACAACCTAGCCTATGAATGAAAGTTTACAACGTAGTTGCACACAGGTAGAGAGAGAAAATAGAGGTGACAGACAAATTCAGATATGTTTATACCCATTTTGTTCTGTTTGCTTCCGTTTAAGAAAAGTTTTTCAACAGAAGCGGCGGAATAAATACACCCCTGATCAAGCGTAAACACAGTTCACTTTCATAGCAGCCATGTTGTATTCCTTCTCACATCTATCCACTCTCCTCCTCTCACCTTTCCCTTCGCTTGTGGACTTCAATGCACAATACATCAACTGTACGTGACCAGGCGAAAAAACCTTTCCAAGCCAAAACATATCATAACCGCTACACACAGCCTACATTGTCGTCACCACATTAGCTAAAGTAACATCATAGTCAACCTAGCTAATAGAACTAACGCGTTAATAAACCCGCTACAATCATGCAGTAACATTAAGGTGTACAGTCAGTAAGCAGTTTAGCACTGACACCGGCGGGCCCTGGTGGAAATAAATTAGTAAACCTAAAAGCTTACCTTGACTTGGAAGAGTGTTAGGATAGATAGTCATAGCCAGTTAGCTAACACAGCATTCCTCTGTTTGACCAGTTTTTGAGCAAGCTAAACTTGCGAGCTCAATTTGCTAGCTAAGTAAGCGAAACTGAAAAAAATGACAATCTCTCTCTGTCTTGCTTCTCCTTCATTTTGGAAGAATAAAATTTTTTCAAAACTGTTCAACTCTTGTCTTTCTCTCTCTTTGAGTCAACGACTTACTACATGTTATTCACTGCAGTGCTAGCTAGGTGTAGCTTGTGCTTTCAGTACTAGATTAATTCTCTGATCCTTTGATTGGGTGGACAACATGTCAGTTCATACTGCAAGAGCTCTGATAGGATGACGTCCACTGGAAGATTTCATAATTACTGTGCAAGTCTATGGAAAGGGTGTGAACCGTGAGCCTCCTAGGTTTTGTATTGAAGTCGATGTACCCAGAGGAGTACGGAAACTAGCTGTCCTCCAGTTACACCTCGGTGCTACCCTACAGAGTGATATTGAGGCTACTGTAGATCTTCATTGCAAAATAGGGTGTTTTAATCAATTATTTTGTGACGTGATAATATTTGGTATAGTTTTATCTAAAAAAGAAAACTTTTTAAATGTTTAAACATTTACATTTTTATGTAATTCAAAGAAGAGAGTCCTGCCATTCCTCTTCTGAGGAGCCTCCACTGACACACACAAAGTAACAAACACATACATACGCAAACACATACGCATATACATCTCCTCCTTACATATTATACACCTCCTCCTTATACATTATACACCTCTTTCATATACATTATACACCTCCTCCTTAAATATAATACACCTCCTCCTTAAATATTATACACCTCCTCTTTATATATTATACACCTCCTCTTTATATATTATACACCTCCTCCTTATATATTATACACCTCCTCCTTATATATTATACATCTCCTCCTTATACATTATACACCTCCTTACACATTATACACCTCCTCCATATATATTATACAACTCCTCTTTATATATTATACACCTAATCCTTATATGTTATACAACTCCTCTTTATACATTATACACCTCCTCTTTATGTAAAATACACCTCCTCTTAATGTAATATACACCTCCTCCTTATATATTATACACCTCCTTCTTATATATTATACACCTCCTCCTTATACATTATACACCTCCTCCTTATAAATTATACACCTCCTCCTTATATATTAAACACCTCCTCTTTATATATTATACACCTCCTCTGTATATATTATACACCTCCTTATATATTATACACCTCCTCCTTATATATTATACACCTCCTCTTTATATATTATACACATCCTCTTTATATAATATACACCTCCTCTTTATACAATATACACCTCCTCCTTATATATTATACACATCCTCCTTATACATTACACACCTCCTCCTTGAATATTGTACACCTCCTCCTTATATATTATACACCTCCTCTTTATATATTATACACCTCCTCTTTATACATTATACACATCCTGATTATACAATGCACACCTCCTCCTTATATATTACACACCTCCTCCTTAAATATTATACACCTCCTCCTTATACATTATACACCTCCTCCTTATACATTTCACACCTTCTCCTTAAATATTATACACCTCCTCCTTATATATTATACACCTCCTCCTTACACATTATACACCTCCTCCTTATACTTTATACACCTCCTCCTTATACATTTCACACCTACTCCTTAGATACTATAAACCTCCTCCTTATATATCATACACCTCATCCTTATATATTATACACCTCCTCCTTATATATTATACACCTCCTCCTTATACATTATACACCTCCTCCTTATATATTATACACCTCCACTTTATTTATTAAACACATTCTCTTTATATAATATACACCTCCTCTTTAAACATTATACACCTCCTCATTATATATTATACACCTCCTCCTTTCATATTATACACCTCCTCCTTATATTTTATACATCTCCTCCTTATACATTACACAACTCCTACTTATATATTATACACCTCCTCCTTAAAAATTATACACCTTCTATTTATGTATTATACATCTCCTCCTTATATTCTATAAACCTCCTCTTTATATCATACACCTCATCCTTATATATTATGCACCTCCTCCTTATATTTTATACACCTCCTCCTTATATATTATATACCTCCTCCTTATATATTATACACCTCCTCTTTATATATTACACACCTCCTCCTTATACATTATACACCTCCTCCTTATAAATTATACACCTCGTCTGTGTATTTTATACACCTCCTTATATATTATACACCTAATCCTTATATATTATAAACCTCCTATTTATATATTATACACCACCTCTTTATAAAATATACACCTCCTCTTTAATCAATTTACACCTCTTCCTTATATTTTATACACCTCCTCATATATTACACACCTCCTCTTTATATATTATACGCCTCATCCTTATACATTATACACCTCCTCCTTATAAATTATACACATCTTCTTTATATTTTATAGACCTCCTCTTTATATATTATACTTCTCCTCTGTATATATTATACACCTCCTTATATATTATACACGTCCTCCTTAAATATTATACACCTCCTCTTTATGTATTATACAACTCCTCCTTATATACTATAAACCTCCTCCTTATATCATACACCTCATCCTTATATATTATACACCTCCTCCTTAAAGATTATACACCTCCTCTTTATGTATTATACATCTCCTCCTTATATACTATAAACCTCCTCCTTATATCATACACCTCATCCTTATATATTATACACCTCCTCCTTTCATATTATACACCTCCTCCTTATATTTTATACATCTCCTCCTTATACATTACACAACTCCTACTTATATATTATACACCTCCTCCTTAAAAATTATACACCTCCTATTTATGTATTATACATCTCCTCCTTATATTCTATAAACCTCCTCTTTATATCATACACCTCATCCTTATATATTATGCACCTCCTCCTTATATTTTATACACCTCCTCCTTATATATTATACAGCTCCTCCTTATATATTATATACCTCCTCCTTATATATTACACACCTCCTCCTTATACATTATACACCTCCTCCTTATAAATTATACACCTCGTCTGTATATTTTATACACCTCCTTATATATTATACACCTAATCCTTATATATTATAAAACTCCTCTTTATACATTATACACCACCTACTTGTACATTACACATCTCCTCCTTACATATTTTACACCTTCTCCTTATATTTTATACACCTCCTCCTTATATATTATACACCTCCTCTTTATATATTATACACCTCCTCCTTATATATTATACACATCCTCTTTACATATTACACACCTCCTCCTTATGTATTATACACCTACTCCTTATATATTATACATCTCCTCTTTATACATTATACACCACCTACTTATACATTACACATCTCCTCCTTACATATTTTACACCTTCTCCTTCAATTTTATACATCTCCTCCTTATATATTATTCACCTCCTCCTTATATATTACACACCTCCTCTTTATGCATTACACACCTCCTCCTTATATATTACAGACCTCCTCCTTAAATATTTAACATCTCCTCTTTATATATTATACGCCTCCTCCTTATACATTATACACCTCCTCATATATTATACACCTCCTCTTTATATATTATACTTCTCCTCTTTATATATTATACACCTCCTTATATATTATACACCTCCTCCTTATATATTATACACCTCCTCTTTATATATTATACACCTCCTCTTTATATATTATACACATCCTCTTTACATATTATACACCTCCTCCTTATATATTATACACCTACTCCTTATATATTATACATCTCCTCCTTATACATTATACATCTCATCCTTACACATTATACACCTCCTCCTTATATATTATAAAACTCCTCTTTATACATTATACACCACCTACTTATACATTACACATCTCCTCCTTACATATTTTACAACTTCTCCTTATATTTTATACATCTCCTCCTTATATATTATACACCTCCTCCTTATATATTATACACCTCCTCCTTATATATTATACACCTCCTCCTTATATATTATACACCTCCTCCTTATATATTATACACCTCCTCCTTATATATTATACACCTCCTCCTTATATATTATACACCTCCTCCTTATATATTATACACCTCCTCCTTATATATTACACAGCACACCGTCCGATGAATGTGATAAAAAAATATGCTTTTAATTGCATCACTGCAACCGCCATCCTGGTGTTGATCACCTCATGTTTGTGTTGATAATGTTAATATCGATATATAAACAGTGTCAACACATTATCATCTACATACAGTATACAGCACATCATCTGGAGGGGTTTGGAGATGGTGGAGGGGGGTTGGAGAGTGAGAGAAATACATTTTTCCCTCACATTACACAGATCCACAAAGATTTTGGAAAAAAGTATACTTTTCATAAACTCCCATATCTTCCACAGTGTGTCATCACAGCAGCAAGTTGTGTGACCTGTTGCCACAAGAAAAGGGCAAACAGTGAAGAACAAACAACATTGCAAATACAACCCATATTTATGTTTATTTATTTTCCCTTTTGTACTTTAACTATTTGCACATCATTACAACACTGTACATAGACATAATATGACATTTTAAATGTCTTTATTCATTTGGAACTTTTGTGTGTGTAATGTTTACTGTACATTTTTATTTTACTTTTGTTTATTATCTGTTTCACTTGCTTTGTCAATGTAAACATACGTTTCCCATGCCAATAAAGCCCCTTAAACTGAAATTGAAATTGAATTGAAAGAGAGAGAGAGATCGCTGGAAAGAGGGGAGGACAGAGGTAGATTAAAGAAAAGGTCTGTTGGCTTGAATGGACCGTTGTCTAGAAGTGAGGTGAACTTAGTTGAACACTGAGAGAAAGCTGTTGGGGTCATTCCACCTGTTGGGGTCAAGGTCAAGAGCTTTATACAACCATACAGCAACTGAAGAGGGCAAGCCAAGCTGTGAAGATCAGCTTGAAAAGATGGATGGAGAGATTATTGAACCCGAGTATTAGCGAAAGCTGTAGTAATTTCAACTGCTCACGCGAAAGTCAGCAGTAGCACACAACCGAAGCAATGCCAATCTGAAGAGATCAGCTGCATCAAATAAACGACTGGCTAAGAAAGATATCTCTCTAGCCTGTTGACTTCCCTCCGAACTGGATCTGAAGGGGGATCAGACCTTGGCTAAAGCCTTGTGTTCCTAACACCCAGTGTGGTACAACACAACACAACACAATACAATGTCTTTCTGTGTGATAAGATTAAGCCCATGTCTTTAGTTGTGTAGAAGTGCTGTATCTCCAACTGATTATGACACTGTTCCCCCTCCTCAAACAGCAGCAGCTAACAACAACAGAGAACCGAGCATTGATTCGCTGTGGGAAAAGTGTGATCTGTACCACTGAGCAGGGCTGTATTAGTCATTGGGATGAGGGTGAGTTACCATGGACATAAACGTGCATGTGTGGGTTTAACCCTGCTGTTTGCATCCAAGAGCAGGGGACAGAAGGAGGAAAAGAAAAAGATAGGAGGAGGAAGAGATGAGGAGGAGGAGAGGAGGACAAAGAGAGGAGGAGAGGTGGACGAAGAGAGGAGGAAAAGAAGTGGAGAGGAGGAGGAAAAGAGGAGGAGAGAAGGAGAAGGTGAGGAGGAGGAGGAAGAGAGGAGGAGGACAAAGAAAAGAGGAGGAAGAGAGGAGGAGGAAGACAAAGAGAGTAGAGGAGGAGGAGGAAGAGGGGAGAGGAGGTGGAACAGAGGAGGAGGAGG
>QNTS01005150.1:42148-52350 GCA_003317085.1 Hucho hucho | reverse complement strand
GGAGGAGGAGGAGGAGGAGGAGGAGGAGGTGGAAGAGAGGAGGAGAGTAGGAGTAGGAGGAAGAGGAGGAGAGGAGGAGAGGAGGAGAGGAGGAGAGGAGGTGGAAGAGAGGAGGACAGGAGGAGGAAGAAGAAGAGAGGAGGAGGAGGAGGAAGAAAGGAGAGGAGGATATGAGATGGAAGAGGAGGAGAGTAAGACGAGGAGGAAGAGAGTAGAGGAGGAGGTGGAAGAGAGGAGGAGAGTAGGAGGAGGAGGAGAGGAGGAGAGGAATAAACAAGACTTAACAGAAATCTACCTCTGTCATGTGACCAACAATTACCACCTCCAAACATCATCACACCTGTTTGTTTGTGTGTGTGTGTGCATGCGTAAGTGCGTGCGTGCGTGCATGCTTGTGTGTGTGTGCGCGTGCGTTTGAGGTCGTGGAATTCAGACATACCTCTGCCTGCAGCATCGATCAGCTACAGCTTCATTCTCAACACTATGGATTGAGGGACGGAGGTTGGGAGGGATGAAGGGGGAGGAATTGGTGTATCAGCAAAGAAAGGTATCAAACTAAAATAAAACAGCCCACAACGAGCCATCCATTTCACTCTGGTTTAGTGCACAAGTGTGCACAAGTGTGTTTACATCCCTGTTAGTGAGCATTTCTGCTTTGCCAAGATAATCCATCCACCTGACAGGTTTGGCATATCAAGAAGCTGATTAAACAGCATGATCATTACACAAGTGCACCTTGTGCTGGGGATAATAAAAGGCTGCAGACCAACCGCTGAACACGTGTAACCATGGCAGCCCAGGACCTCCACATTTGGCATCTTCACCTGCGGGATCGTTTGAGACCAGCCACCAGGACAGCTGATGAAACTATAAAACAACTGAAGAATTTCTGCACAAACTGTCAGAAACCGTCTTAGGGGAAGCTCCCGCATGCGCTCCAGTTGATTTGAAACCAATTTATGGTCAATTCGACCCCTGCAGTGGCGGTGCAGCATTTACAGCGATGCGGCTTCCGCAGAAGTCAGAGCATTCATACTCCTTGCACTTTGGGGAGCTGTCATTCGGATCCATTAAATTGGTCTGAACCGCACCTCTTGTAGTGAATCAGGGTTAGTCTCTATTGCTAACCAACTAATTACGAGCAACAGGCTAAACTAAAAAACAAGACCTCTTGTGAGATGTTGGAGTCCGTTTCCGGTGCTCTTCTGAGATGTTGGAGTCCGTTTCCCAGTGCTTGACATAGGAGCTCAGCCAAGATCGCATGAAGTTAAAAGACTGCACCGTTTTCCCGCCTTCATCTTCATCCCAAATTTCCCAATTGCTCAACAGCAAAATTAGCCTATATTTAGGCTATCGTTTGTACAGTTGAAGTCGGAAGTCTACATACACTTAGGTTGGAGTCAATTAAACTTGTTTTTCAACCACTCCACAAATTTCTTGTTAACAAACTATTGTTTTGGCAAGTCAGTTAGGACATCTACTTTGTGCGTGACACACGTAATTTTTCAAACAATTGTATACAGACAGATAATTTCACTTATAATTTATTATATCACAATTCCAGTGGTTCATAAGTTTACATACACTAAGTTGAGTGTGCCTTTAAACAGCTTGGAAAATTCCAGAAAATTATGTCATGGCTTTAGAAGCTTCTGATAGGCTAATTGACATAATTTGAGTCAACTGGAGTTGTTCCTGTGAAAGTATTTCAAATTCAGTGCCTCTTTGCTTGACATCATGGGAAAATCAAAAGAAATCAGTCAAGACCTCCAGATTTTGTTTTTAGACCTCCACAAGTCTGGTTCATCATTGGGAGTAGTTTCCAAACGCCTGAAGGTACCGCAGTCACCTGTACAAACAATAGTACGCAAGTATAAACACCATGGGACCACACAGCCATCATACCGCTCAGGATGGAGATGTGTTCTGTCTTCTAGAGATGAACGTACTTTGGTGCGAAAAGTGCAAATCAATCACAGAACAACAGCAAAGGACCTTGTGAAGATGCTGGAGGAAACAGGTACAAAATTGTCTATATCCACAGTAAAACGAGTCCTATATCGACATAACCTGAAAGGCCGCTCGGCAAGGATGAAGCCACTGCTCCAAAACCGCCATAAAAACTACGGTTTGCAACTGCACATGAGGACAAAGATCATACTTATTGGAGAAATGTCCTCTGGTCTGATGAAACGGAAATGGAACTGTTTGGCCATAACGACCATCGTTATGTTTGGAGGAAAAAGGGGGAGGCTTGCAATCCGAAGAACACCATCCCAACTGTGAAGCACGGGGGCGGCAGAATCATGCTTTGGGGGTGCTTTGCTGCAGGAGAGACTAGTGCACTTCAATAGATGGCATCATGAGGAAGGAAAATTATGTGGATTTATTGAAGCAACATCTCAAGACATCAGTCAGGAAGTTAAAGCTTGTTCGCAAATGGGTCTTCCAAATGGACAATGCCACTAAATACTAACTGAGTGTATGTAAACTTCTGACCCACTGGGAATGTGATGAAAGAAACAAAAGCTGAAACAAAGCATTCTCTCTACTATTATTCTGACATTTCACATTCATAAAGTGGTGATCCTAACTGACCTAAGACAGGGAATTTTTATCAGAAATTGTGAAAAACTGAGTTTAAATGTATTTGGCTAAGGTGTATGTAACTTCCAACTTTTTTTCTGTATTTTTCTGTAACCTTTATTTAACTAGGGAAGTCAGTTAAGAACAATTACGGATAAAAAATAAAAATAAAAACATTGGACAAAACACATCACAACAATAGAGAGACCTAAGACAACACCATAGCATGGCAGCAACACATGGCAAAACAGCACAGCAGCAACACATGGCAACACAGCATGGCAGCAACACATGACAACACAGTATAGTAGCAACACATGACAACACAGCATGGCAGCAACACAGCATGGCAGCAACACATGACAACACAGCATTGTATCAATACATGACAACACAGCATAGTAGCAACACATGACAGCACAGTATAGTAGCAACTTATGACAACACAGCATGGCAGGAACACAGCATGGCAGCAACACATGACAACACAGATTGGCAGCAACACATGACAACACAGCATAGTAGCAACACATGACAACACAGCATGGCAGCAATACATGACTACACAGCATGGCAGCAACACATGACAACATAGCATGGCAGCAACATATGACAACACAGCATGGAAGCAACACATGACAACACAGCATGGCAGCAACACATGACAACATAGCATGGCAGCAACATATGACAACACAGCATGGAAGCAACACATGACAACACAGCATGGCAGCAACACATGACAATGCAGCATGGCAGCAACACATGACAACGCAGCATGGTAGCAACACAAATATCCACTTTGTTATATCAGATTTGTTGAATGTGTGCCAGTGCCCTTCTATCCCCCACGGTCTGCATTCCATTGACCTCTTTAACACATCTTTCCCTATGACCTCCCGAATCTCTTTCCATGAGTTCAAACTCATTTAGCGTCTTTGAAATCCCTACGTATCATAAAGAACTTGTTTTGTGAACTTGTTCTGATAGATTTCATCAAAGTTTTCCATGTTTGTTGTCAAGGAAGTGAATTTGTGTTTATACAGGATGTACCGCCCACACCTACCGTCAACCAATTATGTCAATGAGGAGCTATACGAAGCTTTACAGAGCCCTCCGCATTGTTACAAAATTTGGGAGTTGTACGGCATCGCTGTACAGAGCTCTATTTGCAGTGGTGTAAAGAACTTAAGTAAAAATTCGTTATTTCGGGTATCTGTACTTTACTTTACTATTTATAATTTTGACAACTTTTACTTTTACTACACTACATTCCTGAAGAAAATAATGTACTTTTTACTCTATACATTTTCCCTGACACCCAAAGGTACGCATTACATTTTTAATGCTTAGCAGGACTGGAAAATTGTCCAATTCCCACATTTATCAAGAGAACATCCTGGTCATCTCTACTGCCTTTCTCTGGCGAACTCACTAAACACAAAAGCTTAGTTTGTAAATAATGTCTGAGTGTTGGAGTGTGCCCTTGGCTATCCGTAAAAAAACATGAAAATTGTGCCGTCTGGTTTGCTTAATATGATCAATTTGAAATGATTTATACTTTTACATTTGGTACTTAAGTATACTTTTACAATTACATTTACTTTTGATACTTAAGTATATTTTAAACCAAATACTTTTAGACTTTTACTGAAGTAATATTTTACTGAGTGACTTTCACTTTTCCTTGAGTCATTATCTAATATGGTATCGTTATTTTTACTCAAGTATGAAAATTGAGTACTTTTTCCACCACTGTCAATTTGGCCTCTGCGAGCCTCTGGAGGCCCCGCGTTTGCGTCACAGCCTCCGGACCACAACGCCGGATCAAGCATAAAACTCTTTTAGGCTCACAGAAACTCTACGGTTATGGTGTTCATTCTGAATGGGTTAAGGTAAGAGTTTAGGTTTGGGATTATAGGTTCAAACAGAAACAACCCAATGGGTTAAATTCAGGCATAAATTCTGATTGGTTAAATTTTTATTTTTATTTTTATTTCACCTTTATTTAACCAGGTAGGCAAGTTGAGAACAAGTTCTCATTTACAACTGCGACCTGGCCAAGATAAAGAAAAGCAGTTCAACACATACAACAACACATAGTTACACATTGGAGTAAACAAACACTCAGTCAATAATACAGTAGGGAAAAAAACAAATCTATATACAATGTGTGCAAATGAGGTAGGATAAGGAACATAAGGCAATAAATAGGCCATGGTGGCAAAGTAACTACAGTATAGCAATTTAACACTGGAATGGTAAATGTGCAGTATTAGGATTAAAGTTTGGGATAAGGTTAAAACACAAATACAACTCAACGGTTAAGTTTACCCATTAATTAAGACTGGCCTTGCTAACATATTGTAGACGGATGGTGCAGTCATCTAAGCAGTGAACTCCTGTTCCATAGACCGTGGGTTCAATCCTGGCTCTGTTCTGAGTTTATTTGTTTTGCCCCTAGTGGATGGATTTTGACTGCGTCTCCCGAACATTTTGACAGCGTCTCCGATTTAATTTTGACTTAAATCTGGAGTGATCTCTCTGACTATATAATGCTTACAGCATATTCAAAGTTTTTTTTATGTATGTATACAGACCCTAATGAGGATATTAGAAACTACTTAGCTACAAAACAGTGTGTCTGTGTGTGTGTTTGCGTGTGTGCATGAATCTGTGTGTGTGTGTGCGAGTGTGTGTGTATGTGTGTGTGTGCGTGCGCATGTTATAGCTCCAGCAGCATTCTGTATCAGCGTGGCTCAGTCGTGGATTAGGCCTGTTTGATGGATTATGAATTCTACATGGAGTCTGGGGTGTAATTCTCTTCACATCAGATGAAAGCACTGTGTTTGAGTATAGCATACTGTGATAATAACACTGATTTTATCAATCTGGACATGGGAGTTAAGGCAGAAAACACACACATGCAAGCGGCCACGTGCGCACATCTACGCGGAGTGAAAAGAGGTTGTCGTCATGGTAATGCACTGGTAATAATTATTTTATAAAGTGGGAAGTAAAACAATGTGTTCCTTTTCTCATTGTCATCTACGATCTCTGTCATTTGACACGACTATTCATGCACAGTGTGTGTTTTTGTCTCTTAGAGTTATGTGTGTGTTTCTGAAATGAGACTTGGATAATGTTACCGGCCGAGAGGGTCTGTTGTGTGGGTGTGTATGTGTTTCTGGTTGAGAGGGTCTATTGTGTGTGGGTGTATGTGTTTCTGGTCGAGAGGGTCCATCATGGCGGCACACACCATCACAGGAAGGACATCTATTAAAGACTAAGAGATGGGGCCTCCCGAGTGACGCAGTGATGGGACAAGACTGTAACTACCAATTGGAAATTGAGATGAAAAAAATAATTGTAAGAGATGCAGGCAGTGAGAACCATACTGCTCTGTAGAGCACTATGTAGGGAGTAGAGTGCCATTTGGGATTTAGCATTGAACTCTGCTGTTTATTTTATTTATTTATTTTACCTTTATTTAACCAGGTAGGCTAGTTGAGAACAAGTTGTCATTTACAAATGCGACCTGGCCAAGATAAAGCACAGCAGTTTGATACATACAACAACAAAGAGTTACACATGGAATACACAGACATACAGCCAATAATACAGTATAAAAATAAACAATTTAAAATAAGTCTATATACAGTGAGTGCAAATGAGGTAAGATAAGGGAGGTAGGGCAATAAATAGGCCGTGGTGGCGGGGTAATTACAATATAGCAATTAAACACTGGGATGGTAGATGTGCAGAAGATAAATGTGCAAGTTACTGGGGTGCGAAGGAGCAAGATAAATACATAAATACAGTGTGGGGATGAGGTAGTAGGATTGGCTGTTTACAGATGTGAAGGTGCAGAGATCTGTGAGCCGCTCTGACAGCTGGTGCTTAAAGCAAGTGAGGGAGACATAACCCTTTGTAGTTCGTTCCAGTCATTGGCAGCTGAGAACTGGAAGGCAAAGGAGGAATTGGCTTTGGGGGTGACCAGTGAAATATACCGGCTGGAGCGCGTGCTACGGGTGGGTGCTGCTATGGTGACCAGTGAGCTGTGATAAGGCGGGGCTTTACCTAGCAAAGACTTGTAGATGACCTGGAGCCAGTGGGATTGGCGACGAGTATGAAGCGAGGGCCAGCCAAGGAGAGCGTACAGGTCGCACTGGTGGGTAGTATATGGGGCTTTGGTGACAGACCGGATGGCACTGTGATAGACTGCATCCAATTTGTTGAGTAGAGTGTTGGAGGCCATTTAATAAATGACATCGCCGAAGTCGAGGATCGGTAGGAAGGTCAGTTTTACGAGGGTATGTTTGGCAGCATGAGTGAAGGATGCTTTGTTGCGAAATAGGAAGCCGATTCTAGATTTAATTTTGGATTGGAGATATTTAAAGTGAGTCTGGAAGGAGAGTTTACAGTTTAGCCAGACACCTATGTACAGTGAGGGAAAAAAGTATTTGATCCCCTGCTGATTTTGTACGTTTGCCCACTGACAAAGAAATGATAAGTCTATAATTTTAATGGTAGGTTTATTTGAACGGTGAGAGACAGAATAACAACAAAAAAATCCAGAAAAACACATGTGAAAAATGTTATAAATTGAATTGCATTTTAATGAGGGAAATAAGTATTTGACCCCTCTAAAAAACAACTTAGTACTTGGTGGCAAAACCCTTGTCGGCAATCACAGAGGTAAGACGTTTCTTGTAGTTGGCCACCAGGTTAGTACACATCTCAGGAGGGATTTTGTCCCACTCCTCTTTGCAGATCTTCTCCAAGTCATTAAGTTTCAAGGCTGACGTTTGGCAACTCGAACCTTCAGCTCCCTCCACAGATGTTCTTTGGGATTAAGGTCTGGAGACTGGCTAGGCCACTCCAGGACCTTAATGTGCTTCTTCTTGAGCCACTCCTTTGTTGCCTTGGCCGTGTGTTTTGGGTCATTGTCATGCTGGAATACCCATCCACGACCCATTTTCAATGCCCTGGCTGAGGGAAGGAGGTTCTCACCCAAGATTTGACGGTACATGGCCCCGTCCATCGTCCCTTTGATGCGGTGAAGTTGTCCTGTCCCCTTAGCAGAAAAACCCCCCCAAAGTATAATGTTTCCACCTCCATGTTTGACGGTGGGGATGGTGTTCTTGGGGTCATAGGCAGCATTCCTCCTCCTCCAAACACGGCGAGTTGAGTTGATGCCAAAGAGCTCCATTTTGGTCTCATCTGACCACAACACTTTCACCCAGTTGTCCTCTGAATCATTCAGATGTTCATTGGCAAACTTCAGACGGGCATGTATATGTGCTTTCTTGAGCAGGGGGACCTTGCGGGCGCTGCAGGATTTCAGTCCTTCACGGCGTAGTGTGTTACCAATTGTTTTCTTGGTGACTATGGTCCCAGCTGCCTTGAGATCATTGACAAGATCCTCCCGTGTAGTTCTGGGCTGATTCCTCACTGAACTCTATCAGAGAAGCAGTTGGTGAACCAGGCGAGGCAATCATTTGAGAAACCAAGGCTGTTGAGTCTGCCTATAAGAATGTGGTGATTGACAGAGTCGAAAGCCATGGCCAGGTCAATGAGTACGGCTGCACAGTAATGTCTCTTATCGATAACGGTTATGATATCGTTTAGGACCTTGAGTGTGGCTGAGGTGCACCCATGACCAGCTCTGAAACCAGATTGCATAGCGGAGAACGGTAGGATTCTAAATGGTCGGTAATCTGTTTGTTAACAAACAGATCACCGACCATTTTGACTCCCCCCGTACCTTCTCCACTATGCAATCTGGTTTCCGAGCCGGTCATGGGTGCACCTCAGCCACGCAAGGTCCTAAACAATATCATAACCGCCATAGATAAAATATAGTACTGTGCAGCCATTTTCATTGACCTGGTCAAGGCTTTCAATTCTGTCAATCACCGCATTCTTATCGGCAGACTCAATAACCTTGGTTTCTCAAATGACTGCCTCGCCTGGTTCACCAACAACTTCTCAGATAGAGTTCAGTGTGTCAAATCGGAGGGCCTGTTGTCCGGCCTTCTGGCAGTCTCCATGGGGGTGCCACTGGGTTCAATTCCCTTTTCTTTGTATATCTCAATGATGTCGCTCTTGCTGCTGTTGATTCTCTGATCCACCTCTACGCAGACAACACCATACACACCATGTATACATCTGGCCCTTCCTTGGACACCAACTGTAACGGAGAGAAAAACCATGTCAGGCAAGGAAAACAGACACAACAGGATAACAGGATCTAAATAGTAACACACGGCTAGAAACGTAGACTGACTGAGCAGAGATTACGACCTGGCAGTGTGGAAGTGGCAGGACTGAGTATTTGTAGAGGTCTTGAATATGGAACAGGTTGCTGCTGGTGGGGATCTGCTCTGGATCTGCCCTGTTTCTGCCCACACAATCACACAGAGAGAGAGAGAGAGAGCGCTGGGGAAGTGGTGGCAGGTCAAGGAGACACAGGATGAGCAGTAGAGGGCGTGGCAGGAGCAGATGTAACACTCTCGTCCCAGCTTTGATGCACCTGTACTGACCTCGCCTTCTGGATGATAGCAGGGTGAACAGGTAAGGGCTCGGGTGGTTGATGTCCTTGATGATCACGATATGCTCTTTTGTTTTGTTTTGTTGACATTGAGTGAGAGGTTGTTTTCTTGGCACCACTTTCACCTCCTCCTTGTAGGCTGTCTCGTCATTGTTGGTAATCAGGCCTACTACTGTTGTGTCATCTGCAAACTTGATGATTGATTTGGAGGTGTGCATGGCCACCTAGTCATGGATGAACAGGGAGTACAGGCGGGGGCTGAGCACGCACCCTTGTGGGGCCCCTGTGTTGAGGATCAGCTAAATGGAGGTGTTGTTTCCTACCTTCACTACCTGGTGGCGGCCTGTCAGGAGGTCCAGGACACAGTTGCACAGGGCAGGGTTCACACCCAGGGCCCCGAGCTTAATGATAAGCCCTGCATTAAATACCATAATTGATCAAAGAAATTGTGATAAAAAAAGTATAGCTGTTTCATTTATGGACCAAAAAATTGACAGCTGTGCCATATAGATTGTAAAATAGTTGAGGAGATTTTAGACATACTAATGTAAAACATACTGTGTCCGTAAAACGTATATAGGTTCAGAACTTTTGGGAAAGAGCACAGTTTGAAAGATATGGCAAAGAAATCGAACCGGATGGACATCAGAAATAGATAGAGAGATTGAGGGTAGAGGAAGGACCAGAGTAAAAACAAACAAAATAGAACTATTGTACATTAGACTGTGCCCATAAAATGTATATAGTATGTATGAGCTGGAAGTAGAAGCCTAAATTTGTTGTTCACTAGTTTACTCCAATTAGGGGACGGGTGGTAGGGTTAGAAAGTAATAAAGGAAAATATATTTTAAGAAAAATATGTACAGTGGGGCAAAAAAGTATTTAGTCAGCCACCAATTGTGCAAGTTCTCCAACTTAAAAAGATGAGAGAGGCCTGTAATTTTCATCATAGGTACACTTCAACTATGACAGACGAAATGAGAAAAAGAAATCCAGAAAATCACATTGTAGGATTTTTAATTTATTTATTTGCAAATTATGGTGGAAAATAAGTATTTGGTCA
>QNTS01005149.1:60087-77274 GCA_003317085.1 Hucho hucho | reverse complement strand
ATACACATCTATACATACACATACCTATATAGACATACACATCTATACATACACATACCTATATAGACATACACATCTATACATACACATACCTATATAGACATACACATCTATACATACACATACCTATATAGACATACACATCTATACATACACATACCTATATAGATATACACATCTATACATACACATACCTATATAGATATACACATCTATACATACACATACCTATATAGATATACATACTTTTCTTTAGAATATACCTTTATTATTCCCCTCCCCCTACCACCCCTCCCCCTACCACCCCTCCCCCATTTGGAGTAAACTAATAATCAATAACACTTAGGCTTCTACCTTCAGTTTATACATCTCATACACATTTTACAGACACAATCTATTTTACAATAGTTATATTTTGTTTGTTTTTTGTCCTTCCTCTATTTCTGATGTCCATCCAGTTTGATTTCTATTTGTAACTGTGCTATTTCACAACATTTCTGAACCTATTTACATTTTACAGACCCCTGTATGTTTTACATTGGTTATCTTGTTATTAGTCCCACCCTTCAGCTCCATTCAACCCTTCCCATCTATCTCTTAACACCATCCATTTTGGATTTCTTTTTGCCATATATTTTTCAACTGTGCTGTGATGCTTCACAAAAGTACTGAACCTTTCTATTCTCATAGCTTCTACAGATTGTGAATAAAAAATAAAAAATACATTATTTTGCTAAAATAATTATTATATTGTTGGTTGATTGACTATGGCTTTTCAAATCACCCAGTATTGCTACCTGCAGTGTTACTTCTAGGAAAATGTTGCAATTTTTCAGCCATTCCTGGACCTGTGACCGAAAACAAGATACATATGGACAGTACCAAAATAAATGATCTAATGACTCTGTCTCATCACAGCAAAATCTGCAGAGCTGGGAAGATTGTATCCCCCATATATATAACATTCTATTGGTTTCAAGAATTTTGAATCGTATTTTAAATTGAAAAATGTGAAGTTTTGAATCTGCCTTTGTTTTGCATGTCAATTCATTAACCATGTGCCATGGAATGGGTACATTGAAAATCTCTTCCCAACTATTTTGCAATTTTTATGGCACAGCTGTCAATTTTTTGGTCCTTAAATTTAATTGGTATATGTTTTTATTTATCACACTTTTCTTTAACCATTTATGTTCTTTAATGCAGGGCCGACATACAAGTTCCTTACTTTTTTCCCTTTCTACTTGCCTCTTCCATTTTTGTGGTAATGCTGCAATTAGTTGGTTGTAATTTTGGGTAGAGCAGACATTTCCATATGTCTGTGTTAGCTGCATGTGTGACATAACTCCACCAGTCCTATTTATGATATCATTGGGACGGTCACGTCCCACATCGACAACATCCGGTGAAATTGCAGAGCGCCAAATTCAAATCACAGAAATACTAATTTCAAAATTTCATTCAAAAGCTTAGAATCTTGTTAATCTAACAGCGTTGTCAGATTTCATAAAGGCTTTACGGCGAAAGCAGAACATTTGATTGTCTGAGGACAGCGCCCCGCACACATATTCAATTAGCAAAATAACATAACCAGCAGAGGTGTCATAAAACTCAAAAATAGCATAAAATAAATTGCTTACCTTTGAAGATCTTCATCTGATGGCATATCAAAGCGTCCAGGTTACACAATAAAAGGTCCTTTTGTTCGATAAAGTCCCTCTTTATATCCATAAAGCTCCGTTTGGTTGGCACGTTTTGTTCAGTAATCCACCTGCCCAAAGGCGTTCATCCATGCAGACAAACAATATCCCAAGAAACAAGTCAAACAGCATTTCTAATCAATACTCAGATACCCTAAACTGAATATAAACAATAATATTTCAGACGGAATATAACCTAATGAATAGAAGAGAAAAATAGCTAAGAGCGCGCTCCCTGTTACGGACAATTTCAATAACAGGACACTTGACGTGACCTCAGGAAGAACTTCTCTTACTCCATGGTTATTCAAGATAATAGCTTGAAACCTTTTTCTAAAGACTGTTGACATCTAGTGGAAGCCGTAGGAACTGCAATCTGGGAGCTATTCCCCTGTAAAACCTATAGGCCTTCAATTGAAAACTGGTCACCTCAAAAAAATCCCACTTCCTGGATGGATTTTGCTCGGGTTTTCGCCTGCCATATCAGTTCTGTTATACTCACATACATGATTTTATCAGTTTTAGAAACTTCAGAGTGTTTCCTATCCAAAGCTACTAATTACATGCATTTAGCTTCTAGGCCTGAGTAACAGGCAGTTTACTTTGGGCACGTTTTTCATCCGAACTTCAAAATACTACCCCCTAGCCCGGAGAGGTTAACTCTTTAGGCATCATCAGCCGAGGTGTCGGTTTTGGAGAGTCTGGCGTGCCCAAAGTAAAATGCCTGCCACTCAGGCCCAGAAGGATATGCACATAATTAGTACCATTGGATAGGAAACACTCAGAAGTTTCTAAAGCTGTTAAAATAATGTCTGTGAGTATAACAGAACTGATATAGCAGGCAAAAACCCAAGGAATTTCTGTCAATATTTTTTTTTTTGTGACATTTCCTCAGTTTGATAGGCTTCCTATTGAAATCCGTGTAAAATAGAGCCCAGATTGCAGTACCTATGGATTCCACTAGATGTCAACAGTCTTTAGACAGTGTTTCAAGGCTTGATCATGGAACAGAACCGAATAGAAGAAGAATTGGTGAAAGAACCACGGATGTCAATAACCTGTCCTGGGCGCGAGACCGTGAGCGCTCTCCTCTTTATTTTCCTTTTATATCGTTTAGGATATCATCCGTGTAAAATATAATCGTTAATATTCATAAAAGTATACCTAAGGATACATTATAAATGATTTGTTTGGGCAAAGTTGATAGGTATAATTTGAACGCTTTCTCTTCACTGTACAACGTGCAACTCGACGGTGGATTTTCTGAACATAACGCGCCAACCAAACAGATATTTATGGATATAATAAATGACTTTTTCTAACAAAAGAACCATGGATTGTCTTGTTTGGACACTTCGGATGCCCTCAGCAGAAGATCTTCAAAAGGTAAGTGATTTATTTCAGCTCTTATATGTGTTTTGTGTGACCCGTGCTGGATATGAATTTATGCTAATGCATAAATATGAGAGGTGCTATCCTCAAACAATCAAATGTTGTGCTTTCGCCGTAAAGCCTTTTTGAAATCTGACAATGCTGTGATATTGCCAAGACTCAGAGCTTTTGATGATTATGCAACACTTGTATATTGATGAATGTTTTATAATTATACTTTTGGATTTTTTATTTGGTGCCTTACATTTTTCCGGGTAGTGTCGTGAACGGGGCGCTAGCGCCCCAGCCCTCCTTAATGATGCTTAAGAGGTTAATTGTGAGCTTGTATTTTACTATCATTTTTGGCAGTTTGTAATTTGAGTAAATATACGTGATTACTCATCTCCGTTGTCCTGCGCCTGACTCTGCTTACCTGCTACCCTGAGACTTCTGAAACACGCACCACAAAATGGAGTCAGCAGGAGCACACAGCCCTCCTCTGCTAGTCGAGGAGCGCATCCAGCAGCACGCGACCATGTTGCAACGTCTCAGCACAGCCATGGATCGCGTGCTGCAAAATCTGGAGCGATGGGAGAGAGGAGGTTTTCACAACCTCCAACTCCCCAACCCACACCGCTGTCCACCCCTTCTTCACCTGGTCCCAGTGGGATTCGTCTTGCACTCCCGAGGGAGTATGATGGGACGGCTGCCGGGTGCCAGGGGTTTCTACTCCAGCTGGAGCTTTACCTGGCGACCGTCCACCCGGCTCCTTCGGGACGCGAGAGTGTGTCCGCCCTCATCTCCTGTCTATCCGGGAAAGCCCTGGAGTGGGCCAACGCCGTATGGAGAGAGGACGGAGCGGCGCTGGACCACTACGAGGAGTTCACGGGTGAACGCCTGTTTCATCTCAGACAGGGGATGAGGAGCGCGCAGGACTTTGCGCTGGATTTCCGAACTCTGGCCGCCGGCGCGGGATGGAATGACAGGTCCCTGATCGACCATTACCGGTGCAGTCTGAGCGAGGACGTTTGGCGGGAGCTGGCATGCAGGGACACCACTATTACCTTCGACCAGCTGGTGGACCTGTCCATCCGGATGGATAACCTGCTGGTCACCCTGGATCGGGACCTGTCATTCCCATCTTCCAGCACCTCTGCTCCAACGCCTATGGAGCTGGGAGGTGCTGCGCTTAGGGGGATCGGAGGGGCCATTCCCTGCATCTGTGTCCACAGAGGGCACACTGCTGGTTGGTGCTGGGGGGGTTCCTCAGGGAGTCGAGGCAGCAGGCAGGGCACCCAGAGCCCCCTGTTGCTCACAGGTTTGTGTTTATAGAATTTCCTGAGTTTTCCCCACATTCCCCACATAAGGCGCTTGTAGATTCAGGCGCAGCTGGGAACTTTATTGACCGTTAATTTGCTCATAGTTTAGGGATCCCCATTGTTCCTGTTGATATCCTCTTCCCTGTGCATGCCTTAGATAGTCGACCATTAGGGTCGAGGCTGATTAGGGAGGCCACCGCTCCACTAAGTATGGTTACGCAGGAGGGTCATGAGGAGAGAATCAGTCTCTACCTTATTGATTCTCCTGCGTTTCAAGTGGTGCTGGGCTTACCCTGGTTGGCCTATCATGACCCCAATATTTCGTGGAAACACAGGGCTCTCAAGGGATGGTCACGAGAGTGCTCGGGGAGGTGTGTAGGTGTTTCTATCGGTGCAACTACGGTGGAACGTCCAGATCAGGTCTCCACTGTGCACATCCCCTCAGAATATGCCGATTTGGCTCAGAAGGCGACTCAATTACCACCCCATCGACGGGGGGATTGTGCGATAAATCTCCTGGTAGACGCATGACTTCCCAGGAGTCAAGTGTAACCTCTGTCACAGGAGGAGATGGCGGCTATGGAAACATATGTCTCTGAATCCCTAGGACAGGGATACATTCGGCCCTCCACTTCACCTGCCTCCTCGAGTTTCTTTTTTGTGAAGAAGGATGGAGGTCTGCGCCCGTGTATTGACTATCGAGGTATCAATCAGATCACTGTGAGTTACAGCTACCCGCTACCTCTCATAGCCAGTGCGATCCAGTCAATGCACGGGGCGCGCTTCTTCACAAAATTGGATCTCAGGAGCGCTTACAATCTGGTGCGTATCCGGGAGGGGGATGAGTGGAAGACGGCATTTAGTACCACCTCAGGGCACTATGAGAACCTCGTAATGCCGTATGGGTAGACAAGATTTTCTGGGACACCTGCAACGGGCCGTGAGGCGGCAGAAGGCGAGCGCCGAGCACCACCGCAGTGAGGCCCGCGGTATGTGGGGCCATTCAAAGTCCTGAGGAGACTGAACGAGGTTTGTTACAGATTACAGCTCCCCCCAGATTACCGCGTTAACCCCTCAATCCATGTGTCTCTCCTCAGGCCGGTGGTGGCTGGTCCACGCCAGGAGTCTGAGGTGAGGGAGGTTCCTCACACCCCCTCTGGACATCGAGGGGGCCCCGGCGTATGCTGTTCGAGCCATCCTGGACTCGAGGCGCCGGGCGAGGGGGCTTCAGTACCTCGTGGAGTGGGAGGGGTACGGTCCGGAGGAGAGATGCTGGGTGCCGGTGGAGGACATCCTGGACCCTTTGTTGCTACAGGAGTTTCACCGTCTCCGTCCGGATCACCCTGCACCTCGTCATCCGGGTCGTCCTCGAGGCCGGTGTCGTCGCGCTGCTGGAGCCGCGCATCAAGAGGGGGGTACTGTCACGACTTCCACCGAAGTCGGTCCCTCTCCTTGTTCGGGCGGCGGTCGACATCACCGGTCTTCTAGCTACCGCCGATCTACTTTTCAATTTCTATGTCTTTTTGTCTTCATTATACACACCTGGTTTCTATGACATAATTATATGTTCCTTATTTAATAAACCCTCTGTTTCCCCCATGGTTTTGTGCGTGTTTGTTCTATATTAGATGATCTTTTAACTTCTTAGGGAGTAGCGCACGAGGTGACCGTTTTGGAGAGCCTGGCGTGCCCAAAGTAAAATGCCTCCCATTCAGGCCCAGAAAATAGGATATGCACCATTGGATAGGAAACACTCTGAATGTTCTAAAAGTGTTAACATTTTGTCTGTGAGTAAAACAGAACGGATATGGCAGGCGAAACCCCGAGGAATTTCTGTCATATAAGGGCATATGAATGCAGTACCTACTGCTTCCTCTGGATGTCAACAGTCTCGAGACAGTGTTCAGATTTTTTTTTAGATGCTATTAGAGCAGAGAAGAAGAGGAATCAGGAAGTGTCCCCATGGATGTCAATAGAAGAGGACGCGCGTTCACGGCTGGCGCGCTCTGTGTTTTTTTTCGTTCTTATAGCTCAGTTTATATTCCGGTTGAATTATTATAGTAAATATACATAAAAGTGTTCCTAAGGATACATTTAAAATGGTTTTTGATTGTTCTTGGACAAGTTTATAGGTATAAGTTGAACGAGTTCTCTTCACGTTTCAATGGAGGAGTCGACCTGAAAGGCCGCTCAGCAAGGAAGAAGCCACTGCTCCAAAACCGCCATAAAAAAGCCAGACTACGGTTTGCAACTGCACATGGGGACAAAGATCGTACCTTTTGTAGAAATTTCTTCTGGTCTGATGAAACAAAAATAGAACTGTTTGGCCATAATGACAATCCTTATGTTTGGAGGAAAAAGGGGGAGGCTTGCAAGTCGAAGAACACTATCGCAACCATGAAGCACGGGGGTGGGGGGACTTTGCTGCAGGAGGGACTGGTGCTCTTCACAAAATAAATGGCATCATGAGGGAGGAAAATTATGTGGATATATTGAAGCAACATCTCAAGACATCAGTCAGGAAGTTAAAGCTTGGTCGCAAATGGTTCTTCCAAATCGACAATGACCCAAAGCATACTTCCAAAGTTGTGGCAAAATGGCTTAAGGACAACAAAGTCAAGGTATTGGAGTGGCCATCACAGAGCCATGACCTCAATCCCATAGAGAATTTGTGGGCAGAACTGAAAAAGCGCGAGCGAGCAAGGAGGCCTACAAACCTGACTCAGTTACACCAGCTCTGTCAGGAGGAATGGGCCAAAATTCATCCAGCTTATTGTGGGAAGCTTGTGGAAGGCTCCCCGAAACGTTTGACCCAAGGTAAACAATTTAAAGGCCATGCTACCAAATACTAATTGAGAGTATGTAAACTTCTGACCCACTGGGAATGTGATGAAAGAAATAAAAGCTGAAATAAATCATTCTCTCTACTATTATTCTGACACATTCTTAAAATAAAGTGGTGATCCTAACTGACCTAAGACGGGGAATCTATATTAGGATTAAATGTCAGGAATTGTGAAAAACTGTGTTTAAATGTATTTGGCTAAGGTGTATGTAAACTTCCCACTTCAACTGTATATGCTTAATTTAGAGTTATTAATGTAACTTTAGTTGTTCTATAAATGTTGGGCTGTATGTTTTGATTTATATTACATTGAAAGGCTGATGTGACTCTAATGATGAATTGAAAAAAGTTGCTTGAAAGTCATGAGCTCTGCTTTGGTTTTTTTGCGCAGGCTGAACACACTTCATCAGTTTCTCATTCACAATTTTGACAAGCACGACAACCCCTTTGTGGCCGTAATGCACCCTAAAACAAATCCATGCCTTTTGTGGGCCGGAGGGCTGCGTTGTGTCCTTCTCCCTGAGTGTGCTGGCCGAAGCGCCTCTCACTCACATGGCTCTCTGTCACGTCACCGGGTTTTTCTCAAAGGCTACTAGTGAAGACACCTACATCAGGGATGCAACTGCCAATCCAATGTCCACGTTTGCTGTTCTTCAGCCAATAAGACGTGTAGGTCTAACAAATAGCAAAAGCACCTGTCAATCTACTATCCCCCATAGTACAAAATTATAAGCGCAGCAATGAATACACAGCAGTAGGCTATAAGCACGAATGTTCAATTAGCGGGAAAACACCATTATCAAAAGTGACCGCAAAATGCAATTTTGCATTGTCATTAATTATTATAAAGGTGCATTTTTATGGTGAAAATGATCTTCCCCAAACTTGAAACTGCTTATAAATGCAAGTTAGGCTCTACACCCCTTGTAAAGTGGATTAATGTGTTATTGTGTTAAGTTATTTGATTGTGATACAAACCTTATCAAAACATATAGGCCTATGGGCTAGGCTACATGAGGTTTGAGACTATGATTAGAAAAAGTCACAAAAAAAGGCAATTTCTTATGCTGGGCATCTTCAATTAGCACTGAGGTGTGAAGTGAAAGATCTCGAGGCCTTTGGGGCAAACAAATGGAAGGCTACCCCACTCAAATCCAGAGGTTTTGAAATCCCCTCCTGCTGTTCAAAGACCATCGACAGGCATTTTCTACAAGAAATCTCCCTCCAGAAATAAAAGCTTCTCCCAAGTGGGTGTGACTCTCGGTGCCTGCTGCACTGCTGCTTGGATCCCATCTGTTCACCATCTGACCTGTCAGGTACAGGTACCCCCACCACACTCCGCCTTCTCTCTTGAGCTTTCTCTCGCCTTCAAGCACACATGCACTGTTGGGGCTCTGAACTTACAATGGCGCTGTTGGGGCTCTGAACTTACAATGGCACTGTTGGGGCTCTGAACTTACAATGGCACTGTTGGGGCTCTGAACTTACAATGGCTAGCCCCAAATCCTTATATACTGTATACATTTTCTTGTGCATTTTGCTGTTTTGCTATTTGCCTCATGACTCCTGCGTGCTTTGTTGACCTCAAACTTTCTTTACCCAACCGTGGGACAGATTATGTTTGTTCCCACACTAAGGACTCTGACTCTCTATTGGTTACACTGACTTTTGGCCTCGCATCCTATTCTAACCACCTCTCGCCGGCTTTGTATTCATGTTACCTGATGAAATTGCTGTACAATATGATCTTGTTGCCATCTGTTTCACATTCAGATGTCATAAATCAGCACTGCTTAGCTCTCCCTGTCCTCTGCCGTGCCTTGATTGTATTACTGTTAACGTTATCTGGAAATGTGCATGTACGACCCTGGTCCATCTACTGTTGCTAGCCTCAATTCTGATTTGTGCTCTGATATCAGTTTCACAGATTTCTGCTCTCGTAAAAGCCTGGATTTTCTGCTCTTTCACACTAGAAGCTTAATACCTAAAATGGATCAAATGAAAGTGTGGGTTCACAGCTCCAATCCAGATGTGTTGGTCATTACTGAGACGTGGATAAGGAAGTGTGTTTTGAATACTGATGTTAATCTTTCTGGTTATAACCTTTTTCGGCAAGACAGATCTTCCAAAGGTGGGGGAGTGATAATCTTTACCAAGGATGACCTTCAGCACTCAGTTGTCTCCACCACGTCTGTCCCCAGACAATTTGATTTGCTGGTTTTAAGAATTAAACTTTCAAACAGCTCTTTGTTGACTGTTGCTGGGTGCTATCGTCCTCCATCAGCACTGGCCTGTACCCTACCTGCCCTAAGCTCTCTCTTGGTTCCTTACCTAAGTCTGAATTTGTCCTGCTAGGTGACATAAACTGGGACAGGCTAGTGTCTTCAGGCTAGTGTCTAGTTTTCTGAATTTCCGCCTGACTGACGTGCCCTTAATACTACTTAGGGAGAAGCGGCACGCTAGCGGGCCACTCCCGACTCTACCCGGTGAAATGTAAGGTGCCAAATTCAAAATCCAAAAGGTTAATTATTAAACATTCATCAATATACAAGTGTTGCATAGTCATCAAAAGCTCTGCTTCTTGGCAATATCACATCGTTGTCAGATTTCAAAAAGGCTTTACGGAGAAAGCACAACATTTGATTGTTTTAGGATAGCACCCCACATATTTTCCACATTAGCATAAATTCATATCCAGCGAGGGTCACACAAAACCCATATAAGAGCTAAAAAATATCACTTACCTTTCGAAGAACTTCTCCTGAGGGCTTCTCAAGTGTCCAACGAAGACATCCAATGGTTCTTTTCTTAGAAAAAGTCATTTATTATATCCATAAATCTCAGTTTGGTTGGCGCGTTATGATCAGAAAATCCACTGGTGAGTCGCCCATAGAACCGTGAAGAGCACATGTTCAAATTATACCTATAAACTTTCTACAAACAAATCAAACATCATTTTTAATGTATCCTTAGGTATCCTTTTATGTATATTTACTGTAATATTTCAACCGGACGATAACGTGAACAATAGGAGAGGAAAATAAAGTGGTGCGCGCTCACAATCTCACGCCCGTCAAACGTTGTAAGCAAAAGTGGTCCCTTCACTACTTCCTCTTCCTATCTGTTCTGCTTAGTGCTAGACCTTCCAGACTCTGTATAAAGACTGTTGACATCTAGTGGAAGCCATAGGTACTGCAGTCCTACATAACATTGAATGCAATAGGCACGTTGGAGAAAAAAAACTGCAAATCCGGATGGATTTTCCTCGGGTTTTCGCCTGCTATATCAGTTCTGTTATACTCACAGACATTATCTTAACGGTTTTAGAAACTTCAGAGTGTTTCCTATAGTGCTAATTATGTGCATATCCTATTTTCTGGGCCTGAGTGGCAGGCATTTTACTTTGGACACGCCAGACTCTCCAAAACCGTCAACTCTGCTGCCGCTCCCTAAGAAGTTAAGCCGATCGTTGCTCCAGATCAAAGAGTTTGTTCTCGTAGCAGTAACAACACAGACAAGCCACCTAAAACACCTCAGCTAGAGGGTCGGCGTAGCCAAACAAACTGGTGTGAGTGGGGATGCTGCCATGTAATGAGTCGGAGTGTGTGTGTTGTAGAGAGATGCTTGTGATACAGCACAAAATCCCAGCGGATGGTGATGTATTACATCCAGTCAGAGGTTCCTGTCAGTCTGTCTGGATGGTGATGTATTACATCCAGGTCAGAGGTTCCTGTCAGTCTGTCTGGATGGTGATGTATTACATCCAGGTCAGAGGTTCCTGTCAGTCTGTCTGGATGGTGATGTATTACATCCAGTCAGAGGTTCCTGTCAGTCTGTCTGGATGGCGTCTGTATTTATTGGATGTGTCACTAATCCTTATGAAGGACTTCCTCGCAGAAGAGGTTACTCAACCAGTCAGCAGCCGATATGCCTGTTAAATAATTGGTGAAATTTTGTTTGATTATAAATTGTTTAAAGTTAACATCAGTAGTGGGTAGGTGCTCTTTATATATAATCAATAACCTATAACAATGTTAATCACAAGCGCTGTTCGGCGCGATGGTAACACGTTCACCTTTTTGATTTTATCCTACATTATTTTCACATTTCCACAAACTTCAAAGTGTTTCCTTTTAAATGGTATAAAGAATATGCATGTCCTTGCTTCAGGTCCTGAGCTACAGGCAGTTAAAGTTGGGTTTGTCATCATAGGTGAAGATTGAAAAAAGTGGTTTTCAAGGGGTAATCAGCATTTTGCTACATCCATTTTTGCACTTATAAATTAGTGATATTTAACCATTGATTCTTGATGAATATAACTTATAAATGCCTCATGACCTTAATTCAACTGTCGTACCCCACCAGAACCCAAAATATAAGCTTGTTTTACTCCAATGTTTGTACACAAAGAAAATGTAAACAAACACAATATAGCCTCAAAACATGGTTAAAACTATAATTTTGATATCATGGTTGGTCAGTCCTTGCATCTATAGCACTGTCTATGAATTTTAGAATGGTTACATTTTTCAAGCCCCATCCCTCAGCTTTTTACCAAATAAGGACCAGGGAGATCTTTGTTGTTGTTTCTACTGCTGTTTGCCACTTTAAGAAGTTAAGATGCAGATTCAATACACACCCAAAATATGTTACAGATACTATTCAAAATGTCCCATCACTCAGACAGTTAGTGAATACACAGAATCCAGCACAGCAAATAATCAATCAATCAAATGCATCTTACAAAATAATAACCACAGTGGTTGTCGAGGGTGCAACAGTTCAACACCTCAGGAGCAAATGTCAGTTCGCCTTTCACAGCTGAGCATTCATAGGTCGAGGCAGCAGGTCCGGGAGAGAGGGAGTGAGGGAGTCGAAACAGCAGGTCTGAGACAAGGTAGCACATCTGTTGAAACGGGTAAAACAATCGGAGGAAAAACAATCCCACTCCAATTACATTTATGCATGGGTGTATATTTTCTATTTTACTAAACAAGTCAGTTAAGAACAAATTCTTATTTTCAATGACGGCCTAGGAACAGTGCATTAACTGCCTGTTCAGGGGCAGAACAACAGATTTGTACCTTGTCAGCTCAGGGATTCTGAACTTGCAACCTCTCGGTTACTAGTCCAATGTTCTAACCACTAGGCTACCCTGCCGCCCTTTGTAATGAAACCCTGGCCACTGACAGGCATCCAGGCATTATTACTTCCTCCACGAAGTACTGTCTAGATTGAGCTGACACGTCCTTCCTCTTTAGGAAGTTGTGGGTCCTTGGGCAGCCGATGGTAGCTTACCGAGGCATTTCTTTGGGAGCCAATTCATACAGCCCGGCGCTATACAGTTCATGTTTGAATTACTACTTGTTGTTTCCATCTTCACTCTCTTCGATTCTCAGTGTGAAAACTCAATACCACAGACAATTTGCTGATTCCTGCCAGTGATGCACTGGCGTCAGTTGTTACTATGGCAATTAAAATGGAGCTGACCGTAGCTCAAATAAACCACGTTAAAAAAAATATATACTAAATATAGAGATGTTTTTTATGTTAAATGCACATGTTTAAGATTAGTGGATTGAATACATCTCTTTGCTTAGATTTACTTCCTAAAGTGTTTCCATTCCCTTTAAAGGATAATGTGTATATTGTTTTGTATTGCTAGGTAATTCTTCACTTTTGGAGCTAGAAACTCAAGCATTTCGCTGTACCTGAGATAACATCTGAAAATACGTGTTTGCCAAGGTCCTCGCTAACAGAGTGCGCAAAACAGTCATCAAGGCAAAGGGTGGCTACTTTGAAGAATCTCAAATATAAAATATATTTTCATTTGTTTAACACTTTTTTTGGTTACTACATGATTCCATGTGTGTTATTTCATAGTTGTGATGTCTTCACTATTATTTTACAATGTAGAAAATAGTAAAAAATAAAGTTAAACCCTGGAATGAGTGAGGTGTGTCCAAACCTTTGACTGGTACTGAATATGTTTTTGCTGTTTGTTCTTTTTTACAGAGCCAAAAACAGTTGACAGATGACTCTTCATGTTTTTGGTTGCTCTCTCTCTCTCAATTAAATTTCAATTTAAGGGCTTTATTGGCATGGGAAACATATGTTTACATTGCCAAAGCAAGTGAAGTAGATAATAAACTAAAGTTAAATAAACAATAAAAATGAACAGTAAACATTACACTCACAGAAGTACCAAAAGAATAAAGACATTTCAAATGTCATATTATGTTTACATACAGTGTTGTAATGATGTGCAAATAGTTATTTTTCCATTAGATATTGCATAAAAAATCTGCCGTTTCCAGCTACAATGGTCATTTACAACATTAACAATGTCTACACTGTATTTCTGTTCAATTTGATGTTATTTTAATGGACAAAAATGTGCTTTTCTTTCAAAAACAGGGACATTTCTAAGTGACCCCAAACTTTTGAATGGTAGTGTATGTTGAAGAGGGTGGAGCATAAGCTGCATCCCCGTCTCACCCCACGGCCCTGTGGAAAGAAATGTGTGTGTTTTTTGCCAATTTTAACCGCACACTTGTTGTTTGTGTACATGAATTTTATAATGTCTTAGGTTTTTCCCACCACTTTCCACCAACACCACTTTCCATCAATTTGTATAGCAGGACCCTCATGCCAAATTAACTCAAAAGCTTTTTTGAAATCAACAAAGCATGAGAATGTTGTGCCTTTGTTTTTGTTTCTTTGTTTGTCAATTAGGGTGTGCATGGTGCATACGTGGTCAGTCATACGGTAATTTGGTAAAAAGCCAATTTGTTCTGTACCACAGGCCTTTTTGGGTTGGAGGGTTTGTATTTTGTCCTGCGGTTCATTCAATGTACTTGGAGAATCCAGTGGGTTCTGGTCATCTTTAATAGTTTTGTATTTGATCATGTATATGTTTTTGCTGTTTGTTCGTTGTTATAGGGCAAAAAAGATCAGAGAAGTGGTTGACCAATAAATCTCTGTGTTAGGGCTGCGTACTGGAACAGAAGTCAGGCGCAGAAACGTTTTAATAAGACCAAATCAACGGTACAAAACAACCCGAGAATAAATGGGCACAAAATACCCGTAGCGCACCAGTAACATGACGTGCAACAAACTAACAATTACAAAACAATTCCGGACAAGGACATGTGGGAAACAGAGGGTTAAATACACAGCATGGAATGAATGGAATTGAAACCAGGTGTGTGGGAAGACAAGACAAAACAAATGGAAAAATGAAAAATGGATCGATGATGGCTAGATGACCGGTGACGCCGACCGCCGAACGCCGCCCGAACAAGGAGAGGCACCGATAACTCTTCGTGCAGTTGTTTGTTTAGTGTTTTCCAATTTTCTCAGAAGAGTCTATGGATTCTTCAATTACATTGAGCTGATTTCTGACGTGTTGTTCCTTCTTTTTCCGTTGTGTATTTCTGTATTGTTTTAGTGATTCACCATAGTGAAGGCATAGGCTCAGGTTTTCTGTCTCTCTATGTTTTGGGTTGGATAGGTTTCTCAATTTCTTTCTTAGGTTTTTACGTTCTTCATCAAACCATTTGTCTTTGTTGTTAATTTTCTTAGGTTTTCTGTTTGAATTCTTTTGATTTGATAGGGAAGCTGAGAGGTCAAATATATTGTTTAGGTTTTCTACTGCCAAGTTATACCTTCACTATTACAGTTGTCTAAAAGGGATTGAATTTGTTGTTGCCTAATTGTTTTATGGTAGCATTTCTTAGTATTATTAATTTCCTTTGGCTTTGATGCCTCATGATTGAGTATTGCTCTGTTCAAGTAGACTGTGATTTTGCTGTGATCTGATAGGGGTGTCAGTGGGCTGACTGTGAACACTCTGAGAGACTCTGGGTTGAGGTCATTGATAAAGTAATCTACAGTACTACTGCCAAGGGATGGGCTGTAGGTGTACCTACCATAGGAGTCTCCTTCGAAGCCTACCATTGACTAAGTACAGACCCGGCGTGCGACAGAGCTGCAGGAGTTGTGACACGTTTTTGTCTGTTGTTTTGTCATAGTTGTGCTATGACAAAGGAGGGAATACTGTCACCTCCAGGTAGGTGTTTGTCCCCCAGTGTGCAGAGAGTGTCAGGTTCTTGTCCAGTTCTGGTATTTAGGTCAGCCACAGACTGATACATGTCCCTGGGCCTCCCCTTCCAGGATGGAGAAGCTGTCTTCATTAACGTATGGGGATTCTAGTGGGGGGGGTATAGGGAGCACACAGGAGGACATTGTTCTCTGTTGAGATCATTTCCTTATTATTTTCTAGACAGATTTAAAATGTTCCTGTTTTGACGAATTTAATAGATTGAGTTAGGTCTGCTCTATACCAAATTACCATATCCCCTGAGTCCCTTCCCTGTTTCACACCTGGTAGTTTGGTGGATGGGACTACTAGCTATCTGTAACCTAGAGGGCAACTAGTGGGTACATCTCCTCTATACCATGTTTCTTGTAGAATGACAATGTCTGTATTTTCAATTTATTTGATGAAGTCTGGGTTTGATCTCTTCCTCTCACTCTGCCTCTCCTTCTCCAAACAGACATTACGGTATGTGGCCTGTAAATAATTCTGCAAATGTTTTTTAAAAACCCAATTCATACAGTCCAATTTTTTAAAATATTTTTGATATGCCTTTTATTCCTCTCATGCTCATGCTGGCACATTTCAATTTTAAGAGTGGTCGTAGACGTGGGCCAGCTTAGGAGTGGTAGTAGACGTGGGACAGTTTAGGAGTGGTAGTAGACGAGGGCCAGTTTAGGAGTGGTAGTAGACGTGGGCCAGTTTAGGAGTGGTAGTAGACGTGGGACAGTTTAGGAGTGGTAGTAGACGAGGGCCAGTTTAGGAGTGGTAGTCGACGTGGGACAGTGTAGGAGTGGAAGTAGACCAGCGAAAGGACCTGAGGCGATGTGGCTGGAAACCTACGTTATTTTAACAAATCCATTGAATATAGAAAATGACAATGAAATCCATTATATATTTGGTTTCTGGTCTGTGCTGCCTGTACTCCACACGACTGCACCATACACATTAAAACAATAGTTATTCTATTCATTAAAGAGATACACTTACAGAGATCACAGTCAACACACAGTATTTTAGAGTCGGCTAATAAAATAATGGAATAGAACACATATACCTTATTTTACAGTAGGCTAATCATATAATGGAATAGAACACATATACCTTATTTTACAGTAGGCTAATCATATAATGGAATATTACAAATATTCAGTATTTTACAGTATTCTAATAATATAATGGAATAGAACACATATACAGTATTTTACAGTAGGCTAATCATATAATGGAATAGAACACATATACCTTATTTTACAGTAGGCTAATCATATAATGGAATAGAACACATATACCTTATTTTACAGTAGGCTAATCATATAATGGAAAATAACACATATACAGTATTTTACACTGGGCTAATAATATAATGGACTATAACACATATACAGTATTTTACACTGGGCTAATAATATAATGGACTATAACACATATACAGTATTTTACACTGGGCTAATAATATAATGGACTATAACACATATACAGTATTTTACACTGGGCTAATAATATAATGGACTATAACACATATACAGTATTTTACACTTGGCTAATAATATAATGGAATAGAACACATATACAGTATTTTACACTGGGCTAATAATATAATGGAATAGAACACATATACAGTATTTTACAGTAGGCTAATAATATAGTGGGAATGTAACACATATACAGTATTTTACAGTAGGCTAATAATATAATGGAATATATTAGTAGACCTTAGACTAATAAGTGACTGGTCAGGAGTAGGTCTAGACTAATTAGTGACTGGTCAGGAGTAGGTCTAGACTAATTAGTGACTGGTCAGGAGTAGGTCTAGACTAATTAGTGACTGGTCAGGAGTAGGTCTAGACTAAT
>QNTS01005148.1:24006-39874 GCA_003317085.1 Hucho hucho | reverse complement strand
GTACAGTGAAGCCAGCTCTGCTTAGCCACAGCCAGTCGGTACAGTGAAGCCAGCTCTGCTTAGCCACAGCCAGTCGGTACAGTGAAGCCAGCTCTGCTTAGCCACAGCCAGTCGGCACAGTGAAGCCAGCTCTGCTTAGCCACAGCCAGTCGGTACAGTGAAGCCAACTCTGCTTAGCCACTACCTGGCCTGATGACTCCTTGCTGTCCCCAGTCCACTTGGTCGTGCTGGCTGCTGCTCCAGTTTCAACTGTTCTGCCTGCGGCTATGGAACCCTGAACTGTTCACCGGACGTGCTACTTTGTCCCGGACCTGCTGTTTTTGACTCTGAATGATCGGCTATGAAAAGCCAACTGACATTTACTCCTGAGGTGCTGACCTGTTGAACCCTCTACAACCACTGTGGTATTATTATTATTTGACCCTGCTGGTCATCTATGAACGTTTGAACATCTTGGCCATGTTCTGTTATAATCTCCACCCGGCACAGCCAGAAGAGGACTGGCCACTCCTCAGAGCCTGGTTCCTCTCTAGGTTTCATCCTAGGTTCCTGCCTTTCTAGGGAGTTTTTCCTAGCCACCGTGCTTCTACATCTGCATTGCTTGCTGTTTGGGGTTTTAGGCTGAGTTTCTGTTTAAGCACTTTGTGACATCGGCTGATGTAAAAAGGGCTTTATAAATACATTTGATTGACTGATTTGATTGATACCCGCAAGACATACTAACCTCTCACCATTACCAACAACAGGGGAGGTTAGCATGTCTTGGGGGTATGACCTTTGACCTTCTGTAACTTTCTCACTCATTATTATTCACGATTCATTCAGGATTATCCGTAATCATTGTAGAATCCACAATCATGGAGAAGTGTTTAGAAAAATATTCTACTCTTATTTATAATAAAAGTGACTCCAAGATGACACATCATTATTTGCCATTCATTTCTATTGATCTATTAATCTGAAACCCACCTAAAACAAACTTCAAATGCACCCAACAAGTTTGTAAAGTCATAGAGTCACAGGCTTGATGTGGTCATTGCATGCTTGGAATATGGGACCAAATACTAAACTTTTGACTACTTTATTCATTAGAATCTTTAGGGGTGTCAATCATTTTGAGAAAAAAACATTTGTACTTGTAAAATGTTAAGTTTAAATTTTTCCTTTATTTAACTAGGCAAGTCAGTTAAGAACAAATTCTTATTTACAATAAATGGAACAGTGGGTTAACTGCCTTGTTCAGGTGCAGAACGACAGGTATTTAGCTCAGTATTTGAATGATTTATTTTATACAGTCGTTACCTTTATCATGATAATAATTTGGGACCCCCACTGTAGAGATATACTACCTGTGAAGTAAGAGCAGGCTGTGTACAGGCATTGGGTGTTTCTCTCAGCAAAATGATCTGACTTTAGCTTCCTGGTGAGACGTTATACAAGCTGTTAACATATAGGACAAAACCAGAGCCATATACTCTGAGTGTACAAAACATTAGGAACACGACATAGACTGACCAGGTGAATCCAGGTGAAAGCTATGATCCCTTATTGACGTCACTTATTAAATCCACTTCAATCAGTGTAGATGAAGGGGAGGAGACAGGTTAACGAAATACTTTGAAGCATTGAGACATGGATTGTGTATGTGTGCCATTGAGAGGTTGAATGGGCAAGACAAAATATTTAAGTGCCTTTGAACAGGTAATGGTGGTAGGTGCAAGGTAAACCGGTTTGAGTGTGTCAAGAACTGAAAATGTTAGATATTACTGCACTGTTGGAGCTAGAAACACAAGCATTTTGCTACACTCGCAATAACATCTGATAAACATGTGTACTTGACAAATAACATTTGATTTGATTTGTTGGATTTTTCAAGAATGGTCCACCACCCAAAGAACATCCAGCCAACTTGACACAACTGTGGGAAGCATTGGAGTCAACACTGGAGTCCATTCCACGAGGAATTCAGGCTGTTCTGAGGGACAAAGGGGGTGCAACTCAATATTAGGAAGGTGCTCCTCATGTTTTGTCCACTCAGTATATAAGTACGGTTCTGGTATTGCTAATGTCGTGGAAATTACCACCAATGACAACTGAAGTCAATCTTAAATGAATTATTCTTTATGAACAGCAAGCTGGAGAGGTTCCAACAAACTCAATGCACCAAGTAGAAGACGTCGGTCGGGAGCTCCCCCGGGGCGGTCCCGTTAGTTCTCTTATATACTGCTTAAACAGACAAGTTATATATGTATGATTTACATTATTCATAATTCATTCATTACCTTTTGGTGAACCCAGTCGAATAGGTTATTAGACATGTACCCAGTCTAATTGGTTATTAGACATGAACCCAGTCGAATTGGTTATTAGACATGAACCCAGTTGGTTATTAGACATGAACCCAGTTGGTTATTAGACATGAACCCAGTGGAATTGGTTATTAGACATGAACCCAGTGGAATTGGTTATTAGACATGAACCCAGTTGGTTATTAGACATGAACCCAGTTGGTTATTAGACATGAACCCAGTCGAATTGGTTATTAGACATGAACCCAGTGGAATTGGTTATTAGACATGAACCCAGTTGGTTATTAGACATGAACCCAGTTGAATTGGTTATTAGACATGAACCCAGGTGGTTATTAGACATGAACCCAGTTGAATTGGTTATTAGACATGAACCAAGTTGAATTGGTTATTAGACATGAACCAAGTTGAATTGGTTATTAGACATGAACCCAGTGAAATTGGTTATTAGACATGAACCCAGGTGGTTATTAGACATGAACCCAGGTGGTTATTAGACATGAACCCAGTTGGTTATTAGACATGAACCCAGTTGGTTATTAGACATGAACCCAGTTGAATTGGTTATTAGACATGAACCCAGTTGAATTGGTTATTAGACATGAACCCAGTTGGTTATTAGACATGAACCCAGTTGAATTGGTTATTAGACATGAACCCAGGTGAATTGGTTATTAGACATGAACCCAGTCAAATTGGTTATTAGACATGAACCCAGGTTATTAGAAAAGCACAAAACATACAATTTTCCTTCACATTAATATACTTGTGAAGTTTTCCCCACCTGGAATGCCCAGAACACAGTTTGCTGGAGATGCACTCCATGTTGAGGCCTACAGGGGCCTCATTTAAAAACGTTGCCTAAATGTCACACTAAATATCTGCATTCGTCATTTCTGAAAGAAAAAATATAGAGATTTATAAACTTGGCGTACGCCATACATACACATGTTTCCCGTTAGAATTCAGACCAGTCCTAAAACTGTGCACATCTTGAACAAGCATTATAACTCTGCCTGGAAAATGATAATCATTCACCTTCTATGGTGATAATAATAATAATAATAATAATAATAATATAGTTTGCTGTACACTTTTGAACTGATGGACTTAGGCCAGCAGTTTCTAAAATAAAAGAGCAATGGCACATTTGTTTGTAAATTAATAGGAAATACATTCCTATTTCTATTTGAGATTGCAACGATACAATAAATAGATTTTCACTCTTATTATATTTTCCAGTTTTGTATTTATTTATGAATAGCTGCCATTATATCACCCATTTTCACACAATACTACTTGCCTGTTTGCAAAGCAACACTTCAACCACTACACTTCAACCACTACACTTCAATCATTACACTTCAACCACTACACTTCAACCACTACACTTCAACCACTACACTTCAACCACTACACTTCAAACACTACAGTTCAAACACTACACCTCAACCACTACACTTCAACCACTACACTTCAACCAATACACTTCAAACAGAGAGACACAGTGTCTGTGCTATTACCAGCTCAATCAGAGAGACAGTGTCTGTGTTATGACCAGCTCAATCAGAGAGACACAGTGTCTGTGTTATAACCAGCTCAATCAGAGAGACACAGTGTCTGTGTTATAACCAGCTCAATCAGAGAGACACAGTGTCTGTGTTATGACCAGCTCAATCAGAGAGACACAGTGTCTGTGTTATAACCAGCTCAATCAGAGAGACACAGTGTCTGTGTTATAACCAGCTCAATCAGAGAGACACAGTGTCTGTGTTATGATCAGCTCAATCAGAGAGACACAGTGTCTGTGTTATGATCAGCTCGTGAGTCTGTAACTGTAGTGATGGCTGGGGGGGGGGAGACAGAGTGTGAGTGTGTGTGGCCTGTGTTGATCCAGTCAAAAGGCTTTCAGTCAACACTAAAACAGTTACAGACTGTTGGAGAGGGAGGCCTACTAGCGTTAAGACATCGAGGAGGTCAGATACATTAAATAACAACAAATTCTGCCTTTGAGGTGAACAGAGGTGCCGACGAGAGGAACATACGGTAACATTTACAATAATAGAACAAAGAACTCAGATAAAACAACTAAACGGAACGTGGTGGCTCATACTCTTCTTTCCATTTAAACTTCAGCGAACTGTATTGCCTCAGAAGAGAGAGCGACTTAGTTGACCCAAAAAACTTTTTTTTTTTTCTCCTTGGAGAGCATCGGCCATCTACAAACTTTCTCTAGCAGGTTCTGATGAATATTTCAGTTTTCCACACTTCTTTAAAGATTATTTTGTAACTCTTAATTGTTTCATAGGATAATAAACAAGCTAATGTGGCTTCACATGCTGTTGTGATGGGGATTAGTCAGGTGACCTGTCCTGGAGTCAGCCACACATTATCACGTCTCATTAGCTAATGTCTAGTCCAATTTTGTGATATCCAATCGGTAGTTACAGTCTTGTCCAATTACTGCAACTGCCATATGGACTCGGGAGAGGCGAAAGTCGAAAGCCATGCATCCTCCGAAACACGACCCTGCCAAGCTGCACTGGTTCTTGACACACTGTTCGCTTAACCCAGACGCACCAATCTGTCAGAGGAAACACCGTACACCTGGCAACCGAAGTCAGCGTGCCATTTGGGACACAGACCCAACTCATCATCCTCCTCCTATCCTCCTCTCCATTAATTGAATAGCTCTCATCCTTGTAAACCACTTACAGTTCCAATTGAATTAGGCAATCAACCAATCACAGCGCATTAAGGGCACTTTAAATCCCATGAACTTTTCCTCACTGGTGATGCCATCATATCAAGCCCATGTAGGTCACAGAGCAAAGCGTATCTAAAGGAAATCCAGACTAGTATGTATGAGAGGTAATAAAGTCATACTGTGAATATAAAGTGTGGCTACAAACTTGAATCATGTAGTCCCTGAAGAAACCTGAGATCAGGATATAACGCAATGAAAAGAAAGAAAGAGAGAGAAAGAAAGTGAAATAAAAAAGAGAATGAATGAATGAAAGAGAGAAAGAAACAGAGAGAGAAAGAGAGAATGTAAGAAAGAAAAAAGAGAAAGAAAGAGAGAAAGAAAGAGAAAGAAAGAGAAAGAAAGAGAAAGAAATAAAGAAAGAAAGAAAGAAAGAAAGAAGAGAAAGAAAGAAAGAGAGAAAGAAAGAGGAGAAAGAAATAAAGAAAAAGAAAGAAAGAGAAATAAAGAGAGCAAAAAATAAATAGGAAGAAAGCGAGAATGAAAGAAAGATAGAGAGAAGGAAAGAGAGAAAGAAAGAAAGAGAGAAAGAAAGAAAGAGAAAGAAAGAAAGAAAGAGAAATAAAGAGAGAAAGAAAGAAAGAAGAGAAAGAAAGAAAGAGAGAAAGAAAGAGAAAGAAAGAAGAGAAAGAAAGAGAGAAAGAAAGAGGAGAAAGAAATAAAGAAAAAGAAAGAAAGAGAAATAAAGAGAGAAAGAAAGAAAGAAAGAAAGAGGAGAAAGAAAGAATTAGAAAGAAAGAGAAAGAAATAAAGAAGAGAAAGAAAGAGAGAAAGAAAGAGGAGAAAGAAAGGATAGAAAGAAATAAAAAATAGAAAGAAAGAAAGAGAGAGAGAAAGAAAGAAAGAAAGAGAAAAAGAAAGAGAATGAAAGAAAGAAAGAAAGAAAGAGAGAAAGATAGATAAAAGAAAGTGAGAAAAAAAAATAGAGAATGAAAGAAAGAAAGAGATAAAAAAGGAAAGAAAGAGAAAGAAAGAAATAAAGAAAGAGAGTGTGCTTGGGGTTCTAGGGCAGTGGAACAATATTTGTTATTGAGCGAGAGGAACGTGTCTTCCATAAAATGAGCACCATCAAGACATTCCAGTTTTAAGCTGCAATCTGTTCTATGAATTCAGATTATTGTTTTGTCTCTTCTCTATAGGAGGATTGTCCGTAGTCATAGTACTGGAAGGACCTGGTTTAGAAATTAAAAACACACCTATTCTCAGGTTCTACCACTCAGCCACACACACCTACACTGACACTCTTCACATTTACACATACACACATACTACACAGACTTGTGACCCAACAATGACCCAACACACCTCCAGGCTGTGTAAGGGCTATTTGACAAAGAAGGAGAGTGATGGAATGCTGCATCAGATGACCTGGCCTCCACAATCACCCGACCTCAACCCAATTGAGATGGTTTGGGATGAGTTAAAAAAAAAAATATACAGTATATATATTTAACCTTTATTTAACTAGGCAAGTCAGTTAAGAACAAATTATTATATTACAATGACGGCCTAGCCTGGCCAAACCCAGACGACGCTGGGCCAATTGTGCGCCGCCCTATGGGACTACCAATCACGGTCGGATGTGATACAGCCTAGATTCGAACCAGCGACTGTAGTGACACCTCTTGCACTGAGATGCAGTGCCTTAGACCGCTGATCCACCGCAGAGTGAAGAAAAGCAGCCAACAAGTGCTCAGCATATGTGGGAAGTCCTTAAAGACGGTTGGAAAAGCATTCCAGGTGAAGCTGGTTGAGAGAATGCCAAGAGTGTGCGAAGCTGTCATCAAGGCAAAGGGTGGCTACTTTGAAGAATCTCAAATAGAAAATATATTTTGATTTGTTCATCACTTTTTTGGTTACTACGTAATTCCATATGTGTTATTTCATATTTTTGACGTCTTCACTATTATTCTACAATGTAGAAAACAGTAAAAATAAGGTAAAACCCTAGAATGAGTATGTGTGTCCAAACTTTTGACTGGTACTGTAAGTGTCTGTTTGGGGTCTAAACTGCTGCTACAAATAATAACTTGGCCATGTAGGATTTCTCTTCATGTAGTAAGAATAGCAAAGTAATTTGCAGTTGGAATGTTGACGGTAAAAAGCCACAGTGACCAATACAACAATGAAGCTTCACCATTACATTCTGGAACGTTTATTCAAGTCGTTCAACTGCAATTGTTACTAAGTAACATGTTCACGGTAAACAGAACCCTTGTCCTGATCTGTACTCTAGTCCTTATAATGTATGAACCCTGGCAGATCTACTTTGGTCTTTTCTAAGCATCAGCCTTGTCAAAACCAATACCTTCTTCTTTTCCCTCTCATCTTCCCTCTTCTTTTTATTATGCTGCCCTGGTTAGTTATGGTTCAGAAGGAAAATATATTTTCAATAACAAATCTCTCAGCCCTTTTAGTTATCTCTCCATATAAAAAGCAGAAGGGGTTTACTGGCATCATGTGATGGCTGCATCTCCCCGCTGAATGACGCAGATGTGACGACACACAGACTGAATGGGTGCGCTCCGCCAGGACGCTTCATGCTGCTCACAGATAAATTAACCGGTTTCCAGATCAACACGGTAATGACCACGGTTATCTCTCTGCTGGTGGCCATTTTAACTCCCCTGAGGGTCCTTGCTTTCTTGGGATGGGTCTCAAATCACACCCTGTTGCTCTTATTGTATAGTAGTGTTCATTAACCACGATCCTGGGGACCCAAATGGGCTGCGGTTTTGTTTTTGCCCGGTGATGAGTTGATTAGTTGAATAAAGTTTACCAGTGCTAGGACAAAACCAAAAAAGTGCACTGCTTTTGACCAGAGCCCTATTCCCTGTTCACCTTGTTACCCATAGTGCACTACTTTTGACCAGAGCCCTATTCCCTGTTCACCTTGTTACCCATAGTGCACTACTTTTGACCAGAGCCCTATTCCCTGTTCACCTTGTTACCCATAGTGCACTACTTTTGACCAGAGCCCTATTCCCTGTTCACCTTGTTACCCATAGTGCACTACTTTTGACCAGAGCCCTATTCCCTGTTCACCTTGTTACCCATAGTGCACTACTTTTGACCAGAGCCCTATTCCCATTCCCCCTGTTACAATTTCCCCCCCACAATAACCTAAAACACAACAACAAAGCAGTCTTGAAGGAGTTCCCACATATGCTGAGCACTTGTTAGAGGCTTTTCCTTCACTCTGCGGTCCAACTCAAAACAAACCATCTCAATTGGGTTGAGGTCGGGTGATTGTGGATTGCCAGGTCATCTGATGCAGCACTCCATCACTCTCCTTCTTGGTTAAATAGCGCACCCCCAAAAAATGACATATTGCAGCTGTAAAACTGGGTATTTTCTCCATACAGATCTACATTGTTTTGTTGTCAGACGCTCTTATCTAGAGCAACTTACAGTAGCGAGTGCAATACATTTCCGTTTGTACTGGTCCCCTGCGGGAATCGAACCCACACCCTTGATTGTTCTACTTTGAAGCTTGATGTTGATGAAATGTTGATGAAATGTCGTTAACAAAAATATATAAAAAAAACAATGAGACATCAGATGACAATTCGCACAGCTGACCGAGATGAAGACAATCCACACATTTGATTTAATTACATCCATATGATCTACACAGAATGTCACGTGAAGTTTTGCGATTCATATTTGAGAAGATTGGGAAAAATGCCAGTCATTTATAACCAATTTGTAACTTGAGTTATGGACTTTTACATGAAAAATGCAGTGCTGTTGATTTGGGTGTACCATACAGTATCTTAAGTTAAAGGTATAGAGAGACATTTTGTCAATTAAGCCCTTTTATCTAATTACCCAGAGTCAGGTCAACTCATGGATACCATGTTAATATCTTAATGAGTCATACTGAGTTTCCAAAGTCTTCCAAATATTTATGGGAGATGCCATCACTTTCTTTTTGGACTAAATTACTTAACCCAGATGGACACCCCGTTCCATAGAGGCCTTTATACTTACTACATTACTTAACCCAGATGGACACCCCAATCCATAGAGGCCTTTATACTTACTACATTACTTAACCCAGATGGACACCCCATTCCATAGAGGCCTTTATACTACATTACTTTACCCAGATGAACACCCCATTCCATAGAGGCCTTTATACTACATTACTTTACCCAGATGAACACCCCATTCCATAGAGGCCTTTATACTACATTACTTTACCCTGATGAACACCCCATTCCATTGAGGCCTTCATTAGTGCAGACACTTCAAAATGACTCATAACCATCTATGTTGAAATCAGACCTGGGTTTGAATACTATTTGAAATATTTGTAAAGATTTGGCTGTTTGCTTTCTCCTGCATTGAGTGCCAGATGAGCAGAGTTTGCCACTTTTATTGCAACAGTCAAGCTCAATTTAAGCTCAGGTTAAGTAATTAACATTAATTAAAATTAATTAAAATAATATTTGAACCCAGGTCCATTTTATTTGTCACATGCGCCGAATACAACAGGGTGTAGACCTTACAGTGAAATGCTGAATACAACAGGTGTAGACCTTACAGTGAAATGCTGAATACAACAGGTGTAGACCTTACAGTGAAATGCTGAATACAACAAGTGTAGACCTTACAGTGAAATGCTGAATACAACAGGTGTAGACCTTACAGTGAAATGCTTACTTACAAACCCTTAAGCAACAACGCAGTTTTAAGAAAATAAAGTTAAGAAAATGTTTACTAAATAAACTAAAGTAAAAAAATAATAATAAAAGTAACACAAAATAACAATAATGAGGCTAAATACGGGTACCGGTACCAAGTCATTGTGCGGGTGGTACAGGTTAGTCGAGGTAATTTGTACATGTAGGTAGGGGTAAAGTGACTATGCATTGATAAACAGCGAGTAGCAGCAGTGTAAAATAGTCCGGGTAGCCATTTGATTAATTGTTCAGCAGTCTTATGGCTTGGGGGTAGAAGCCGTAAAGGAGCCTTTTGGACCTAGACTTGCCGAGTAGCAGAGAGAACAGTCTATGACTGGGGAGGGTGGGGTCTTTGACAATTTTTTGGGACTTCCTCTGACACCGCCTAGTATAGAGGTTCTGGATGGCAAGAAGCTTGGCCCCAGTAATGTACTGCGCCGTATGCACTACCCTCTGTAGTGCCTTATGGTCAGATGCCGAGCAGTTGCCATACCAGGCGGTGATGGAACCGGTCAGGATGCTCTCGATGCTGCAGCTGTATAAATTTGAGGATCTGGGGACCCATGCCAAATCTTTTCAGTCTCCTGAGGGGGAAAAGGTTTTGTCGTACCATCTTCACGACTGTCTTGGTGTGTTGGCAGTTTGTTGGTGATGTGGACACCAAGGAACTTGAAACTCTCGACCCGCTCCACTACAGCCCCGTCAATGTTAATGGGGGCCTGTTCGGCCCGACCTTTTCCTGTAGTCCAGGATCATCTCCTTTGTCTTGCTCACGTTGAGGGAGAGGTTGTTGTCCTGGCACCACACGGCCAGGTCTCTGACCTCCTCTCTTTAGGCTGCCTCGTCGTTGTCGGTGATCAGGCCTACCACTATTGTGTCATCATCAAACTTAATGATGGTGTTGGAGTCAAGATTTGCCATGCAGTCGTGAGTGAACAGGGAGTACAGGAGGGGTCTAGGTCTGTGTTGTAAAGAGAAATCCACTTTGATGACTTGCTATCGGATGGAACGGATGTAATTCACGGTGTGTTGCATAGAGAGTTTCTTCAGTCTTCCCAATATAACTCATGGACGGCATCCCAAATGGCACCCTATTGCCTATATACTGTATTCCCTACACCCTATTCCCTATGGATCATGGTCAAAAGCAATGCACTATATAGGGAATAGGGAGCCAATTTGGATGCATCCCTGACATCTGTGCAGAAAGCAGAGAAGGCTGTGTCCTGTGTTGGTCTGTGTTGCATTACAGATCTGATTCAAAAGATAAATCACAACTGACTCAATGGACATAAACAGGAAATGGCTCCGTTCCTTCCTTCCTTCAAGAGAAAGAAATATATTTCCTTCCATATCATTGGCATTCATACTGCAACCCCACCAGCTAATCCATCAAATTAAATTATCTAGTCTTCGTCTGACGGCTGGTGGATCTATAATAAGCTGATCTTATTTTTAAGAACAATTTTGTTTTCATCCCTGTTAGTGAGCATTTCTCCTTTGCCAAGATAATCCATCCACCTGACAGGTGTGGCATATCAAGAAGCTGAATAAACAGCATGATCATTACACAGGTGCAACTTGTGCTGGGGACAATAAAAGGCCACTCTAAAAATATGCAGATGTGTCAAACAACACAATGCCACAGATGTCTCAAGTTTTGAAGGAGTGTGCAATTGGCATGCTGACTGCAGGAATGTCCACCAAAGCTGTTGCCAGAGAATTTAACGTTCCTTTTTCTCCAACGCTGTTTTAGAGGGTTTGGCAGTACATCCAACCGACCTCATCTGAGGGGTGCTGAGGAGTATTTATGTTTGTAATAAAGCCCTTTGTGGGGAACAAAACTCATTCTGATTGTCTGGGCTTGGCTCCTCACTGGATGGGCCTGGCTCCCCCCAGTGGGTGGGCCTATGCCCTCCCATGCCCACCCGTGGCTGTGCCCCTGCCTAGTCACGTGAAATCCATAGATTAGGGCCTAATTAATTTATTTCAATTGACTGCTTTCCATATATGAAGTGTAACTCGTTCATCTGTACAAGCAACAGTATGCAAGTATAAACACCATGGGACCACACAGCTGTCATATTGCTCAGGAAGGAGACGCGTTCTGTCTCCTAGAGATGAACGTACTTTGGTGCAAAAAAGTGCAAATCAATCCCAGAACAGCAAAGGACCTTGTGAAGATGCTGGAGGAAACCGGTACAAAAGTATCTATATTCACAGTAAAACGAGTCCTATATCGACATAACCTGAAAGGCCGCTCAGCAAGGAAGAAGCCACTGCTCCAAAACCACCATAAAAAAGCCAGACTACGGTTTGCAACTGCACATGGGGACAAAGATTGTACTTTTTGGAGAAATGTCCTCTGGTCTGATGAAACAAAAATTTAACTGTTTGACCATAATGACCATCGTTATATTTGGAGGAAAAAGGGGGGAGGCTTGCAAGCCGAAGAACACCATCCCAACCGTGAAGCATGGGGGTGGCAGCATCATGTTGTGGGGGTGCTTTGCTGCAGGAGGGACTGGTGCACTTCACAAAATAGATGGCATCATGAGGAAGGAAAATTATGTGGATATATTGAGGCAACATCTCAAGACATCAGCCAGGAAGTTAAAGCTTGGTCGCAAATGGGTCTTCCAAAAGGACAATGCATACTTCCAAAGTTGTGGCAAAATGGCTTAAGGACAACAAAGTCAAGGTATTGGAGTGGCCATCACAAAGCCCTGACCTCAATCCTATAGAAAATTTGTGGGCAGAACTGAAAAAGTGTGTGCGAGCAAGGAGGCCTACAAACCTGACTCAGTTACACCAGCTCTGTCAGGCGGAATGGGTCAAAATTCACCCAACTTATTGTGGGAAGCTTGTTGAAGGCTACCCGAAACGTTTGACCCAAGTTAAACAATTAAAAGGCAATGATACCAAATACTAATTGAGTGTATGTAAACTTCTGACCCACTGGGAATGTGATGAAAGAAATAAAAGCTGAAATAAACATTTCTCTCTACTATTATTCTGACATTTCACATTCTTAAAATAAAGTGGTGATCCTAACTGACCTAAGACAGGGAATCTTTACTAGGATTAAATGTTAGGAATTGTGAAAAACTGAGTTTAAATGTACTTGGCTAAGGTGTATGTAAACTTCCAACTGTATATGTAAAAAAAAAAAAATGAAAAGGGAGCTAATTTGATGCAGGGTGTAGAGGTCAGGTCAGACATGTTAGCTGGGTATCTTCTGGCATGTTTAGTCTCACATTGCCACACTTCCAAATGGTGTTTACTCTGGTTCAGAGTGAAATCTCTTAAAAGTATTTTTTTTCTCTCCCTTTAACCTCTTAAACTCGAAGGTCTCTAAAGCATTTTCACCAAAATAAACGTATCTACATGACCAGACAAAGACAGTGTCTGTCAAAACATTGTAAATGTCCTGCCTTGGCTTAATTTAAAGATCCCTTGTAACAAAACAAAAAACAAACAGTGATCGGACATGGCTCTTCTCTATAGAGGCTCTTCTGTTTAGCTCCTCTGCAGAGTTGAAATGTGTGCAAAACACAACGCAAACTCCAAAGATTTCCACCCCACAGGTCATATTTAGAAACAGCAAAACACATCCTGTCACAGCATTTAATCCATCATGCTGCAACCTGGTCATTTCACCAGTACAGAAACAAAGTCTGCAAGTGTAATTTTTTTATAGTTCCACATCAGCCTCCACATCGAGATTCAGGATCAGTTTTACCTGATCAGATGACATGACCAAGGGAAGGGAGGACATGGTCCTAGATCAGCACTCTTACTCTGACACATGCTGCATACAGTACCACCTCAGGCGAGCAGAGCTATTCTTTAAGTATCGCCCTCTAGTGGCACATTTAAGACATTTCATTTAAAATAAACCAACAGCCTGGTTAATACCACCTAGCCAGCCTTTCTCTCTCCAAGCCAATAAACAGACAGACAGACAGACAGACAGACAGACAGACAGACAGACAGACAGACAGACAGACAGACAGACAGACAGACAGACAGACAGACAGACAGACAGACAGACAGACAGACAGACAGACTGTACATGAATAAATGTTGACACATCAAAACTTTGCGATGGAGGCCCTGATGTTTTTCATAAATCCTTTTTATTTAATATGAAAAAGAAGTATATTTGTAACACAATGTAAAGTGTAAGAGACCATCTCCCACAATCAAAGTCACCTTGCTCGTTTTCAGCATTTCTTTACAATACTACCCTTTAAGATGTTAACATGTTGAAAATCAAAACATTGCAATTATTATATATTTTTTTAAATCAATTGAAGAGCCATGTAAGGAGTTCTATCTGTTACTTGTTTACATTCCAGCTGTATTGATGACATCATGGAATTCAAGAAATTAAGTTAAAAATACATCAACATTTCTCTCATAAAAAACACATGAAAGCTACATTTTTAACATAAGAAGAGCAAGATACAGGACATATCCTTTTGAATCATCTTAAATGGAATGGCTATGGTACTGTCACTGTGGTGATAGAGATTACACAATGCCATTTCAGGACAAACTTTTATAAAACCATTTCATTTATAAACCTTATCGTCATACTGTAAACTATGCTACGTCCTCAGAAAGTACAAATAACCCTACGACACTTGTAAGTTGTAACCTTAAGGACCTACTGGCGTTCTGTCACGACGCCAAACAGTTGAGAGATTCTCTGCACCTCTCAGTGTCTTTCTGACAGGCGACGGAACAAATCCAACCACTAGCTTTAAAAGGACACCTCTCTAAAATGAGGTCGACTCCGGGAAATGTTCCAAGCTATGAGGGTAACGTAAAAGAAAATATCTTAAAGGCTTTGAGATAAACATAAAAAAAAAAATTACTCTCAACAAACTGGTTAGTTACAGACCACAGAAAGAACCTTTATGTTCTAAAACAGAGAAGGAATTCAGTCATGTTCTGTGAAACACCAGACACCACCAACCCAGTGTATACTAGAAATCATAAGAATCATTGATAAAAGTGCACATTTCAGATGCGAACTTAAAAACACGGAGACAATAGCGTGTATCTATAATAGATCAGTCTCGTCTTATGAGAAGAAGACCGTAGCTGACATCCGGAACTTGGGTAGGCATAGAGCCTCACTCAGGTCTAGTGTGAGAATCTACCAATCATTCATGAAGCGGTGTGTCGTAACAAAATGTGAAAAGCACCAAGATGTTGCAGATTCATTTATCTGAGATGAAGTGGTTGGAAAAGACACATACACAGGAAGTAACATAGGACGTAACACAGGAAGTTACACGGGACGTAACACCGGAAATACCACAGGAAGTAACACATGAAATAACACAGGAAATAACACAGGAAGTAACACAGGAAAGACAGGAAGTAAATCAAACCCCTGAAAACAGAATGTAACTCTGATACGGAGCCACTATATAGTTTCCTGTCTACCCATCCACATGGCTCCGGCCAGACGCCACGCCCACCAAGGTTTCTTCTCCACCGTGAGTCTGGATTTGCTTCCTCCCAGACGACTTCTCAAATGCAAACACATACAAACCGTTCTGATTGGTCCAAGAAACCGATGGGTTGAACCCGAGCTGGCCTACATGAATTACAAATCGTCATTTTGACGTCAGCACAAACGATGTGTGCAGGTTCAGACTCATTTGATAGAGAGAAGAAAGGCTGCACTGAACCTTTAAAACAAATATCCTGTTCTAATATCAACGTAATCTTTCATTTTGTTTGTCAGCATAAAAACCTGGCCGGCTACACTAACTGGTGGTTGTCATATTCAGGCCAACCGTCGAGGGAACTGATTGGTAAAGAAATAGCCATTAGCTATAGTCTGGCCGTCATTATCAAGACTATACCCTGGTGGTTGTCATATTCAGGCCAACCGTCGAGGGAACTGATTGGTAAAGAAATAGCCATTAGCTATAGTCTGGCCGTCATTATCAAGACTATACCCTGGTGGTTGTCATATTCAGGCCAACCGTCGAGGGAACTGATTGGTAAAGAAATAGCCATTAGCTATAGTCTGGCCGTCATTATCAAGACTATACCCTGGTGGTTGTCATATTCAGGCCAACCGT
>QNTS01005148.1:9580-21356 GCA_003317085.1 Hucho hucho | reverse complement strand
GGAGACTCAACCTCGGTATAACGGAGACTCAACCTCGGTATAACGGAGACTCAACCTCGGTATAACGGAGACTCAACCTCGGTATGACGGAGACTCAACCTCGGTATGACGGAGACTCAACCTCGGTATGACGGAGACTCAACCTCGGTATGACGGAGACTCAACCTCGGTATAACGGAGACTCAACCTCGGTATAACGGAGACTCAACCTCAGTATAACGGAGACTCAACCTCAGTATAACGGAGACTCAACCTCAGTATAACGGAGACTCAACCTCGGTATAACGGAGACTCAACCTCGGTATAACGGAGATTTAACGTCGGTATAACAGAGATTTAACGTCTGTATAACAGAGATTCAACCACAGTATAACAGAGATTTAACGTCTGTATAACAGAGATTCAACCTCAGTATAACAGAGATTTAACGTCTGTATAACAGAGATTTAACGTCAGTATAACAGAGATTCAACCACAGTATAACAGAGATTTAACGTCAGTATAACAGAGATTTAATGTCAGTATAACAGAGATTCAACCACAGTATAACAGAGATTTAACATCTGTATAACAGAGATTTAACATCGGTATAAGGTTCAAGTTTAGATCAAGTACAAGGCCCAAAGATTCAGGAACGCTGGGAGAGAAACATAATCTCTCATTTATCTGTCTGTCTGTCTGCTGTTTGATTAAACTCAAAACATCGACAGACAGACTCTGAAAATAAATTCATATATTTATATATATATATGTGTTTGAACATGCAGTTTAAAAACAGGTGGTAAAAGACATGCATCTGTAGCAAGGCCTTGCTAACCTGAATTTTCTGAACGTGAAATGGATTACTCCCATTTCCTTACTTTGCTCTAACATGAAGCGAGCTTTATGTCTTTCAGTGGTCATAGAATAACGAAAAAAAAGGCCATCCTGGCCATCCAGACAGCCAGTAGGTCAGTCAGCAGCCCACTCTATACTGTACAGAAGACAAAAAGGCTGTACGAGTGGGATAGTGGGTATCTAACAAGCAGCCCTGGAAGGCCTTTCTGAAGGGGTGTTTGATTTCCTACTGGTAGTAGGGTTGAGGTGACACCAGGTGAAATAGACTGATACTGTATGTGACTGAATAAAAGAAGAGACTTGTATCTCTCCTCTCATCCTCTTCTCAGCTTTCACCCAGGTCCTGCATCTGTTTATTTGTCTTTCTATTCATCTCACCAGCCAAATGGGTGCATCTTCCTGGAGCAGGTAAATACACCCAGTGGAATCAAAGTGTAAACAACAAAGAGTCCAGTTTCTCAAGTCATATCACCTTAGCTAGACATCCACAGGAGTCCCCTGTGTGTCCATGTGTACTTGTGTGTGTAAGTCCCCAGCCCAGCTTGGTAATAAACGGTGTGTGTGTGTGTGTTTGGGACAGTAAACAATGTTTTGTGTGGTAGCTCCCGAGCCCAGCAGGACCAGAGGTAAACAGCTGTTTGTGTTTCCACCTCTCAGCGGTCCAGCGGGAGGTGAGCTGGATGTTGGGGGGGTCAAAGGTCAGAGTATGCCCCCCCCCCAGGGTCCTGGGGTCACCAGTTGGCCTTCACGGCCTTGACGTCACTCACCAGGTTCTGAGCCAGGCAGATCCCAAATATCTAAACAGGAAATGACATCACAGGTTAGCTAAATTACATTTCCTCTCTGCCAGCCTCTGGCACATAGCTGACATGTATAGCATAGGTTCTCTGATTTAGAGTGACACACAGAGAAAAGGAAGTAATCATGATTCTCGCCAGCAGATGGCAGTCTCAAACTAAATGCACACTCCTATCAGGGTTTCTGTTAGGAAAGTGTCGGGGCACAACGTAACCGGGAAGATTTTGATTGAACAGCCATTTGAGAAATTTACCGGACCCATATGCAATGGGTGGATAACCGATTAGGGTGTCCACCACGGGGCTCAGAATGACAGAAATCACATTTACATTATGGTAATGATCTCAACGGAACATTTACATTATGGTAATGATCTTAACAGAACATTTACATTAGGTAATGATCTCAACGGAACATTTACATTATGGTAATGATCTTAACAGAACATTTACATTATGGTAATGATCTTAACAGAACATTTACATTATGGTAATGATCTCAACGGAACATTTACATTATGGTAATGATCTCAACAGAACATTTACATTATGGTAATGATCTTAACGGAACAGTTACATTATGGTAATGATCTTAACAGACCATTTAGATTATGGTAATGATCTTAACAGAACATTTACATTATGGTAATAATCTTAACAGAACATTTACATTATGGTAATGATCTTAACAGAACATTTACATTATGGTAATAATCGTAACAGAACATTTACATTATGGTAATGATCTTAACAGAACATTTAGATTATGGTAAGGATCTTAACAGAACATTTACATTACGGTAATGATCTTAACAGAACATTTACATTATGGTAATGATCTTAACAGAACATTTGCATTATGGTAATGATCTTAACAGAACATTTACATTATGGTAATGAACTTAACAGAACATTTAGATTATGGTAATGATCTTAACAGAACATGCAACTCATGTAATAATGCAGCCAATAAAACGTAATTTTCAAATATTTGCCAAAATGCAATTCGGTGGGAAAACACCATTTTAAACAGTGCACCTGGGAAAACACCACTTTAAACTGCACCTGGGAAAACACCACTTTAAACAGTGCACCATATCAAACAGCACCTGATAAAGGTTCCATATGTGACAGAGATGAAAAGATCTGTTAGAAACTTAGAAAGAAGGGGAATCTAAAGATGCAAACGACTAGGATGGGTTGCACATTTTGTGGAATATTCAGAGGTGGAAACTTTCCGTGGGAATTAACGGGAATATATGGGAATTAACGGGAATATATGGAAATTAATACTAATACCATTTAAATGTAGATGTTTTTTGCATTGGATATATTTACCATATCATATGGAGACAGAAACATAAAGCTTTTACCTCATAATAAGTAGACATAATTGCAAATGATTAAATCCTTCCAATAGAAAATAATATATAAAAATGTAGTTACGAATTGAACTTTAATTAAATGAGTTGACTCTTCACATGGGATGATTTCACTGAACAACAAAAGGGAATACTGAATGATCCCCAATGATCCATCGCATCTCCCAAAAACGTTTTCAACATACGTCTGTAAAATGATAGTCTAGAAACTAAAGCTTTGGTTGTCTTCCTCTCAGGCTTCCATGTCTTCTCCCTGGACCTCCTCAATGTCCACCTCTTGAACATCAGACTCTGAGGCCTCATCTTCACTGTCACTTTCCAACCTTGTTGAGGATGGCTAGTTGTCAGGCTCGAAAAGCCTCAAATTTGCCCAGATGGCCACCAATTTTTCAACCCTTGAATTGGTCAGCCTGTTGCATGCTTTGGTGTGTGTGTTCCCAAACAAGGACCAGTTGCGCTCTGAGGCGGCTGATGTTGGTGGGATTTGGAGGATGATGGAGGCAACAGGGGAAAGAGCCTTCGATCCACAAAGTCCCTTCCACCAGGTGGCTGATGAGATATGTTAGCACGACTGCCATTTGCCTCTCCATCCCAAAGCCCTTGGTTGGAAGTGTACTTCGCCAGACTGCCAAGAACCTTTCCCTCATCCAGGCCAAGGTGGCGAGACACAGTAGTGATGACACCATAGGCCTTGTTGATCTCTGCACCAGACAGGATGCTCTTGCCAGCATACTTGGGGTCCAACATGTACGCTGCGGTGTGTATGGGCTTCAGGCAGAAGTCTTCACGCTTTTTGATGTATTTCAAAACTGCAGTTTCCTCTGCTTGGAGCAACAGTGAAGTGGGCAGGGCAGTAATGATTTATTCTCTTACATCTGCAAGCAGAGTCTGAACATCAGACAGGATGGCATTGTCTCACTCAATCCGTGCAATGGCTACTGCTATAGGTTTCAGGAGTTTCAGGCTGCTTACCACTCTCTCCCAAAATACATCATCCAGGAGGATCCTCTTGATGGGGCTGTCCATATCAGTAGACTGTGCTATGGCCATTTCTTGGAGAGACTCCTTCCCCTCCAGGAGACTGTCAAACATGATGACAACACCACCCCAACGGGTGTTGCTGGGCAGCTTCAATGTGGTGCTCTTATTCTTCTCACTTTGCTTGGTGAGGTAGATTGCTGCTATAACTTGATGACCCTTCACATACCTAACCATTCCCTTGGCTCTCTTGTAGAGTGTATCCATTGTTTTCAGTGCCATGATGTCCTTGAGGAGCAGAGTCAATGCATGAGCAGCACAGCCAATGGGTGTGATGTGAGGGTAGGACTCCTCCACTTTAGACCAAGCAGCCTTCATGTTCGCAGCATTGTCTGTCACCAGCGCAAATACCTTCTGTGGTCCAAGGTCATTGATGACTGCCTTCAGCTCATCTGCAATGTAGAGACCGGTGTGTCTGTTGTCCCTTGTGTCTGTGCTCTTGTAGAATACTGGTTGAGGGGTGGAGATGTAGTTAATTATTCCTTTCCCACAAACATTCGACCACCCATCAGAGATGATTGCAATACAGTCTGCTTTCTCTATGATTTGCTTGACCTTCACTTGAACTCTGTTGAACTCTGCATCCAGCAAATGAGTAGATAAAGCATGTCTGGTTGGGGGGGTGTATGCTGGGCGAAGAACATTCAGAAATCTCTTCCAATACACATTGCCTGTGAGCATCAGAAGAGAACCAGTTGCATACACACCTCGAGCAAGACATGCATCAGCATTTCTCTGACTACGTTCCTCCATTGAGTCAAGCAAAACGTCTGATTCCAGGAGGACCACGAGCTGTTGCTATCGATAAGGTGTCTGATTCATCATTTTCACCTCGAATAGAAGTAGAGGGACTTTTGTCAGAGGTTTCTTGTTGTGAGCGCTGAGGGAACTTTATGCACTTGGCCAGATGATTCTGCATCTGTTGCATTCTTCACATATGATTTGCCACAGTATCTTCAAATGTACACAGCTTTTCCTTCTACATTAGCTGCAGTGAAATGTCTCCACACATCAGATACCGCCCGTGGCATTTTCCTGTAAAGATTAGAAAAATATGAGTAAAAAAACAACAAATGCAATTCCATGTACAGATAAATAGTTAAGCAGTTAGATTAAACAATTCCTTTGTAAGATAAATGTTTTCAAATGAAACATGTATGGAAACAGGTGAATTAACACTCCTCAGTTAGCAGGCTTAAGCAAGCTAAACCCCACATGGTAGCAAAAACTAACTAGCAGAAATTGTTAACAAGTTAGATTTAAACACACTTTGCTGTAGGCTACTATTTACTAGTTAACAAAACATCATGTATCTCATATAAAATACATTCACCCCACCCAGTATTGTAATCAAAACTTACCAGAAAGCATGTAGTCCTTGGCTCAGACAGTGTAGTAGTGTGGGCTCAATAGCATCTCATTACTGTGCAAGATCTTGAGAATCAGCTGTACATGTGATGGAAGAGTGCACTGTGCATGCAGAGGGTTGCAATTCCATTGAATTGGGGATAGTTTAACCAAAATATGCCACAAGACCTAGAATTGCCTTATGTGTATTCCACAAAAAAGGTTCACCGTTATAAGCTAACTATTTTGATTAATTTAAGGGAAATTCCCCAAAATTCCAGAGCTTAACTTCCCATGGAAACTTTACCGGAAAGTTTCCGACCCTTTGCAACCCTAACTAGGATTGTGCCTTTGCCTTCTGGTCAACGAAAGAAAGTTGCTATGAAAACCAATAGGACAGGAGAGAAATGGCATAGTGGTGGGTCCAGTAGAACAGGAGAGACATGGCATAGTGGTGGGTCCAGTAGAACAGGAGAGAAATGGCATAGTGGTGGGTCCAGTAGGACAGGAGAGAAATGACATAGTGGTGGGTCCAGTAGGACAGCAGAGAAATGACATAGTGGTGGGTGCAGGCTGTATCACATCCGGCCGTGATTGGGAGTCCCATAGGAGTCCCATAATCCACAATAAGATTTAGCCACAATAGTGGAATTTGCGGTTAGCCTTCAAAATAAAAGTATGGCATAATTCTAAAATTTGCATTAATTTGCATCACTGTCAATGACATACTTTTATTTTGAAGGCAACCCGAAATTCCACTATTGTGCCTAATCCTTACTGTGGCTAGCTTAACAACACATAACCCAGTCCGGTCGAGCCTCACTAGCCAGATGAAGCTAGCTGGCTGCTTATAACGTTAGCTTTGGGCAACAGGGTTAAGTAGCTGGCTAGCTATTTATTTTCATGAACTGAAGTTCAATTTCAATAGGCGAACAACAAGTGGCAACCCCGCTAATACTTACTCACAAGGATTCCTAAATCACTGCTAAAAATAATGAAAATGACTGCAGTTTCTACTGGTCATTGTTTTCAGGCTGGTTGTATTGGTGCTAGCTAGGTACCAAGCTAAAGCTAGCTAGCTACCCCAGAAGTTGCGGTCGAACAAATGATGCTTTATTACCAACGCGGTATTGTAAACACTTTCTGTACAGCTTTTTTTTTTTTTTTTGAGATCCCCGAGCTGACAAGGGGAAAAAAAATCGTTCTGCCCCTGAACAAGGCAGTTAACCCACTGTTCCCCGGTAGGCCGTCATCGTAAATAAGAATTTGTTCTTAACTGACTTGCCTAGTTAAATAAAAAGGTACAATAAAAAAAATACAAATCTTTAGCCGCCACTGGATCACAGTGTATCAACGTGTTTATATGGAGGCTGGTGATCTCATACAAGTTGAACTTTTCCAGATTTGTATCATTTTAATTCAGATTGTTTTTATTAATAGCGTGATAGAAACAAAATCTTTATTGAAATGAAACTGTTCCATGAAAATACACATAGGGAATATCATAACTGGCACGCAGAAAGGTAGAAATGGCAGGATAAAATTGTAAGCTTCCCCATTGTAAGAAAACCCGGTTCGAAATAGGCTCTTCTATATGCTGTGCGAGTGTAATAGTTTGTGTAGGATAAATAAGACACATGATGACTAACGAAAATACACACAGGCCAGTTTAATTCCACTATATTATGCTAATTAACCTATAGATCGATAAGCGTGACGGTCAACTGTATTTCCATCGACTGGTATTTCCATCAATTAGTAAAAAGCATTATTTTGCATTGGGATTTCTTTTTTCTCCCAGGTCATTTTGGCCTGGCAACAGTTTTATTTATGGGATTGACATTTTTTTGTATAGTTAAAAAAAAACGGTAATGGTCAGCTAGCGGAATCCCTGACTTCCTGTCATGATGATGACAGCAAAATCAGACATTATTTGTCCATATTCAAACAAAGATTACTCTTTAAATATACATTTGTGAAATAATGTATTTGGGGAGTCCTCATTACCTGTAAAAGTGCAAAGACCACAAAGATCCCAGCTACAATGATCAGGTTGTCCTGAAGCCACCTCTCAAACTGGCCCACACAACCCTTGGTGTAGATGTATTTCTGCTGGTCCAACTCCTGGGAGGGGGAAACAGGAGACATGTTATAATACAGTGTTTTTCAAAACCAACAGTTTGGAGAAAACCCCTTTTTAACACTGAGTTAGCCAGACCAAACCAAACCAGACCAAACCAAACCAAACCAGACCAAACCAAACCACTGCCCATTAGACTATGACTCACAGAACATGAAGGATAAAAAAAAAATACTGGATGATTCCCAAATGGCACCCTATTCCCTATGGGACCTAGTTAAAAGTAGTGCACTATAAAGGGAATAGGGTGCCATTTGGGATGAATTGCCTGTGTCCCCTCTGGCATAGATAGTGTAGTGTACAACACTTCATAGAGGTCACAGCATCATCGGACTGAGCTTGTTGTAATTGCAGGCGTTACAGGGAAGACAACCTCCTCCCTCGTGTGGTACCCTTACTGCAGGCTCATCCTGACATGACCCTCCAGCAGGACAATGAGAGCAGCATGAGAGCAGCAATAAGCTTTGTGTCTCTATTAGGGCTGTGATGATCTTGGAGGGGGGATTGATGCATATCACGGGGGGATAGGTGCATATCAGAGGGGGATGTGTGTGTGCAAAGCTGTCATCAAGGCAAAGGGTGGCTACTTTGAAGAATCTAAAATATATTTTGATTTGTTTAACACTTTTTTGGTTACTACATGATTCCATATGTGTTAATTCATAGTTTTGATGTCTTCACTATTATTCTACAATGTAGAAAATAGTAAAAATAAAGAAAAACCTTTGAATGAGTAGGTGTGTCAAAACTTTTGACTGGTACTGTAGGTTCAGCAGATTTAACATTTTTAGTTAACCCTTATTTTACCAGGTAAGTTGACTGAGAACACATTCTCTTTTACAGCAACGACCTGGGGAATAGTTACAGGGGAGAAAAGGGGGGATGAATGAACCAATTGGAAGCTGGGGATGATTAGGTGGCCATGATGGTATGATTGATAGTTTAGCCAGGACACCGGGATTAACCCCCCCTACTCTTACGATAAGTGCCATGGGATCTTTAGTGACCACAGAGAGTCAGGACACCCGTTTAACGTCCCATTCGAAAGACGGCACCCTACATAGGGCAATGTCCACAATCACTGCCCTGTGGCATTGGGATATATTTTATTTTAGAGCAGAGGAAAGAGCGCCTCCTACTGGACCTCAAAACACCACTTCCAGCAGCATCTGGTCTCCCATCCAGGGACCGACCAGGACCAAACCTGCTTAGCTTCTGATCCACTTATTGTATGGAACACTTATAGGTGTGCGTTTAGAGGACATGCAATTCAATACCTTGAAACAAAAACTATTTCGGTCAAAAGAGATCATATTAAGAAAGAAAATAGAGGACCTGACAGTACAGGCACATAATAAGTTAGAGGAAAACCAAAAATAACTAGAGGAACTATAAGTTAGAGGAAAACCAAAAATAACTAAGAGGAACTATAAGTTAGAGGAAAAACTAAAAGAACTGGAGGAAATATTTCAAGAAAGATCAACTGTAATATATTATAAAAAATAAAGCGACCTGGATGGAATATGGGGAAAAATGCACCAAATAATTTATTAATCTTCAACATAGAAATGCTCTCCAAAATAATTGACTGAAAACGTGTTAAATGGCAGTCATCCATGATTCACCAAACAATATTTTGAAAGAGGAAGTCAAATACTTTAGGCATCTGTTTTCATTTCAGTCTCCTCCGTCTCCTCTAACTGAAGCTAATTATTTGTTTTTTTTTCTATTAATAATGTAAAATTAACAGCTGTACAGAAAGACTCATGTGAAGGTGAAATTACAGAGGAGGAACTTCTTGATGCAATTAAAGTATTTTAAGTCGGGGAAACCTTCAGGGCTGGATGACATACCAGTTGAGGTATATCATATATTTTTCTATGTACTCAGAGGTCCGTTATTAACATATTTTAACCACTCCTATGTAAATAAATAGATTATCAGATACTCAAGGTCTGATTTCATTAATACTTAAAATTTGATTTGGCCACCAGCTGCATTAAGTACTGCAGTGCATCTCCTCCTCATGGACTGCACCAGATTTGCCAGTTCTTGCTGTGAGATGTTACCCCACTCTTCCACCAAGGCACCTGCAAGTTCCCGGACATTTCTGGTGGGAATGGCCCTAGCCCTCACTCTCCGATCCAACAGGTCCCAGACGTGCTCAATGGGATTGAGATCCGGGCTCTTCGCTGGCCATGGCAGATTACTGACATTCCTGTCTTGCAGGAAATCAGCCATACTGCTCGTTCTGTGCGTGGTGGCATTGTCCTGCTGGAGGGTCATGTCAGGATGAGCCTGCAGTAAGGGTACCACATGAGGGAGGAGGATGTCTTCCCTGTAACGCCTGCAATGACAGCAAGCTCAGTCCGATGATGCTGTGACACACCGCCCTAGACCATGACGGAACCTCCACCTCCAAATCGATCCCGCTCCAGAGTACAGGCCTCGGTGTAACGCTCATTCCTTCAACGATGAACGCAAATCCAACCATCACCCCTGGTGAGACAAAACCGCGACTCGTCAGTGAAGAGCACTTTTGCCAGTCCTGTCTGGTCCAGCGACGGTGGGTTTGTGCCCATAGGCGACGTTGTTGCCGGTGATGTCTGATGAGGACCTGCCTTACAACAGACCTACAAGCCCGCAGTCCAGCCTCTCTCAGCCTATTGCTGACAGTCTGAGCACTGATGGAGGGATTGTGTGTTCCTGGTGTAACTCGGGCAGTTGTTGTTGCCATCCTGTACCTGTTCCGCAGGTGTGGTGTTCAGATGTGCCATTCCTGTGTTACACGTGGTCTGCCACTGCGAGGACGATCAGCTGTCTGTCCTGTCTCTCTGTAGCACTGTCTTAGGCCTCTCACAGTACGGATATTGCAATTTATTGCCCTGGCCACATCTGCAGTCCTCATGCCTCCTTGCAGCATGCCTAAGGCACGTTCACGCAGATGAGCAGGGACCCTGGGCATCTTTCTTGTTGTGTTTTTTAGAGTCAGTAGAAAGGCCTCTTTAGTGTCCTAAGTTTTCATAACTGTGACCTTAATTGCCTACCGTCTGTAAGCTGTTAGTGTCTTAACGACCGTTCCACAGGTGCATGTTCATTAATTGTTTATGGTTCATTGAACAAGCATGGGGAAACAGTGTTTAAACCCTTTACAATGAAGATCTGTGAAGTTATTTGGATTTTTACGAATTATCTTTGAAAGACAGGGTCCTGAAAGAGGGACGTTTCTTTTTTTGCTGACTTTAGTGTTTTTTTCCCCCAATATCTAGGAAATATAAGAAACCTCAGGAAATATTAATATACATTTTACACATATTTAACTCATTTTTTGGCTAGGCACAAAACTATCTTCATAATTCCATTCATTTTTGTAAACCGGTACAAAAAAACCTTCAGACAAGTCGCGCGACACTTGTGGGTCGTAGAGCAAAACGGAGACCACCATAGTGTTTGTAATCAAATGGCTATCCAGACTTTTTGCATTATGCCCCCCCCCCCCGCTACTTTCTGTTCATCATATATGCATAGTCACTTTAAATATATATTCATGTACATACTACCTCAAGTGCTCCCGCACATTGGTTAACCGGGCTATCTATCTGCATTGTGTCCCACCACCCACCAACCCCTTTTTTACGCTACTGCTACTCTCTGTTCATCATATATGCATAGTCACTTTAACCATAACTACATGTACATAAGACTACCTCAATCAGCCTGACTAACCGGTGTCTGTATGAAGCCTCGCTACTTTTATAGCCCCTCTACTGTATATAGCCCCTCTACTGTATATAGCCCCTCTACTGTATATAGCCCCTCTACTGTATATAGCCTCGCTACTGTATATAGCCCCTCTACTGTATATAGCCCCTCTACTGTATATAGCCCCTCTACTGTATATAGCCTGTCTTTTTTTACTGTTGTTTTCATTTCTTTACTTACCTATTGTTCACCTAATACCTTTTTATTGCACTATTGTATAATGAGGATGAAGCTGTGTGTGTATACTGTGGATGAAGCTGTGTGTGTATACTGTGGATGAAGCTGTGTGTGAATACTGTGGATGAAGCTGTGTGTGTATACTGTGGATGAAGCTGTGTGTGTATAATGAGGATGAAGCTGTGTGTGTATAATGAGGATGAAGCTGTGTGTGTATAATGAGGATGAAGCTGTGTGTGTATAATGAGGATGAAGCTGTGTGTGTATAATGAGGATGAAGCTGTGTGTGTATAATG
>QNTS01005147.1:51126-70128 GCA_003317085.1 Hucho hucho | reverse complement strand
AAGTCAGTAATCGGTATGCAGTTATGAATTGCTTACTGGTTGAAACCACAAACCATGATGAAGCACCCGAAGTCAGTAATCGGTATGCAGTTATGAATTGCTTACTGGTTGAAACCACAAACCATGATGAAGCACCCGAAGTCAGTAATCGGTATGCAGTTATGAATTGCTTACTGGTTGAAACCACAAACCATGATGAAGCACCCGAAGTCAGTAATCGGTATGCAGTTATGAATTGCTTACTGGTTGAAACCACAAACCATGATGAAGCACCCGAAGTCAGTAATCGGTATGCAGTTATGCGTTGCTTACTGGTTGAAACCACAAACCATGATGAAGCACCCGAAGTCAGTAATCGGTATGCAGTTATGCGTTGCTTACTGGTTATCTGCATTGGGACAGAAACCTGTTGGTGGAAAATCATTGCATATAAAATTATTTTATACAGTATAAATATATCACCAAGATGTTGAAAATATTATTTCCATTTAGCTGATGATTGTCTGCATCTGGCTCTGATCATAGTGTAATGAAACAGGCAGGGAGAGTGAGTTTGTCCGTGGTGGTCGGCAAAACCCTCAGACTTCTGGCCTGTAGCCCTGCGAAGCATGGATTGTGCCACAAATGCTATTTGTGGTGGTAATAATTCCCTTTGAGTAAATATTAGAATAGGAGAGGGGTGTGCAAATGTTTTTACAGTACAAGGGGAGGGTCATGTGAAAATATTTTGGGGAAGGCGGTACATGTCTTTTTTGGATCAGTTGGATCAGCTACAGTACATGTTGAACTGTCCAAAACCACTCTTCCATTCATAGACAAAACAATGGAAGTAATGTTTTTAAACTATAGTGTTTATTTACTATTACATTGTTTACAAACAATGAAGTAAAACAAGCTTATATTTTGGGCTGTGATGGTGTACACTAAGACAGTTGAACTAAGCTCACGAGGCTTCTTATATTCTTAATGAATCAATGGTGATATATCAGTAATTTAAAAGTACAGAAACTAGATGTAGAATTCGGAGTTTGCCCCTTTAACCCTTGCGCTTTGCATAAGGAATTTTAGGGCAATCTAAATGTACTGCATCTTCCTCCTACATTTGACCTCTAAATTTGACCTCTACACTGATCAGGTAGCCTAGTGGTTAGAGCGTTGGACTTGTAACCGGAGGGTTGCAAGTTCGAATCCCCGAGCTGACAAGGTAAAAATCTGTCGTTCTGCCCCCCTCCCCGGGCGCCGAAGACGTGGATGTTGATTAAGGCAGCCCCCGCACCTCTCTGATTCAGAGGGGTTGGGTTAAATGCGGAAGACACATTTCAGTTGAAGGCATTCAGTTGTACAACTGACTAATAATGGTGACTTTGACCATGGATTAGAGCTGGTAGGCAGGTTGTTAACGAGTGAAATTGAAGTTGTGTACATTTATGTGCATTGTGGAGCGGAGCCTACGGCTATGGAAGCCACATGTACTGATGGAAAAATCCAGCTCCTCTGCTTTACAAAACATCAAACACTACCACATCTCTCCCCTTTGTTACGAGTTAATATCTCACTAACCCTTTGGTCCCTACCATGACACACACACCCAGACACACAAACTCCTGTCTCTCCCTTGTTCCCCCAGATGCCTTCGAAGTACAGACGCCCCAGCCCAGAGTGGTAGCAGTCTATGACCAACCGGCTGTTTTGGGCTGTGTGTTCCCCACTAGCCTTGACCCCGGTGCCCCCCTGGAAGAGGGTCTCGTGGTGACATGGCAGAGGGTAGAAGATTTGCGGGTGGTCCACAGTTTCTACTACGGAACAGACCAACTGGGGCGCCAGAGCGGGGAGTACCACAACCGCACTGGACTGTTCCATTCCCAGCTCCCTGGGGGAAACGCATCCCTCAGGTTGGAGAGTGTAGGTCCAGGGGATCAGGGAAGATATCTCTGTTCAGTTAATAACATGAAGGGGACAGGAAAGGCTGAGGTCCAGCTCAAATACGCAGGTAGGTTCTCTTTTCTTCTCTCTACTCTGTTCCTCCTACTTCTCCTGATGTCTTTTGTTCAATTATCTTTCCTCATTTAGGTGTCGCCCATCTTCCCCATTATCCCCTGGGTATTTATATCTGTGTTCTCGGTTTGTGTGTTGCCAGTTTGTCTTGTCAGGTCTTACCAGCGTGTTTTCCCGTCTCCCTGCTTTCTCAAGTTCTGTTTCATAGTTTCCCCGGTTCTGACCATTCTGCCTGCCCTGACCCCGAGCCTGCCTGCCATTCTGTACCTGCCTGACTGACCCGTTTACGAACCTCTGGCTGTCCTGACCAGAGCCTGCTTGCTGTTCTGTACCTTATTCACTCTGCCCTGGATTACGGACCTCTGCCTGCCTTTGACCTGTCTTTTGCCTGCCCCCTGTTTGGGTCAATAAACATTGTGACTCTAGCTGTCTGCATCTGGCTCTTATCCTGTTCTGATAGCCAGTTCGTACTATGACTGACCCAACAGAGTCAGACCAGCTCCCTGCCACCATTGGAAGACACGAGGAGTTACTGCAATGTCTTATGAAGTGACTCCATACCCTGGCAGAACGCCATGACCAGGCGTTCGACGCATTGCTGGAACAATTCCGCGGATTCCCTACTGGGCAGCGGGTCACACAAGTAATCCCCCAGCCTACCCCAGTGTCCTGAGAACCCCGCTTACCTCCTCCTACGCTGGAGATTCTGGAACCTGCCTGGCTTTTCTCTCCCAGTGCTCCCTCATTTTCAAAGTGCAGCCTACGTTCCCCACGGACTGCTCGAGGATAGCGTACATCATAACGCTGATGACTGGGAGGGCACTCGCCCGGGCTACGGCGGTGTCGGAGCAACAGTCCACCGTCTCCCTCAGTCTGGAGGAGTTTGTGGCGGAGGTTCGGAAGGTGTTTGATTTCCGTTGTCCGGGAGAGAGGCTGCTCATGAGTGGCTACGTCAAGACTCCTGTAGTGTGGCAGACTACACAGTGGATTTCCGCACGTTGGTGGCTGAGAGTGCCTGGAACCCGGAAGCCGTGTTCGACATGTTCCTTCACGGAGTATCAGAGGGGATCAAAGATGAGCTCGCAGCCCGGGAGCTGCCCATGTTCCTTGACTCCCTCATAGCCTTGACCATCCGGATCGATGGGCGACTTTGAGAACGTAGGAGGGAGAGGGAATCTGTACTCGTTCGCCCTCGATTACCACCTCGCCTCCGAAGAATCCGGAAGACCGCCGAAGTCTACATGTCCGAGTGCCTGCCACCCAGGCTAACGTCGGACCCTGGCCTTTGTGCTTCAAAGCTTTTGGTGGCCTACCATTGCTCCTCACATCTCTGCGTTTGTCGCCGCATGCAAGATCTGTGCGCAGAACAAGACTCCGGGTCTTCCTTTCCTGTGGCGGTCCTCATGAGAGCCAGTTTCACCATAGCGCTTGATGGTTTTTGAAGAAACTTGACATTTTACAGATTGACTGACCTTCATGTTTTAATAAAACAATGTTGGACTGTCATTTCTCTTTGCTTATTTGAGCTGTTCTTTCCATAATATGGACTTGGTCTTTTACCAAATAGGGATATCTTCTGTATGCCGACCCTACCGGGTCACAGCTCAACTGATTGTCCCAAACGCTATAAGAAGGAAAGACATTCCACTAATTTACTTTTAACAAGGCACACCTGTTAATTGAAATTCATTCCAGGTGACTACCTCATGAAGCTGGTTGAGAGAATGCCAAAGCTGTCAAAGGCAAAGGGTGGCTACTTTGAAGTATGTCAAAAATGTAATATACACTGCTAAAAAAAATAAAGGGAACACTTAAACAACACAATGTAACTCCAAGTCAATCACACTTCTGTGAAATCAAACTGTCCACTTAGGAAGCAACACTGATTGACAATACATTTCACATGCTGTTGTGCAAATGGAATAGACAACAGGTGTAAATTATAGGCAATTAGCAAGACACCCCCAATAAAGGAGTGGTTCTGCAGGTGGTGACCACAGACCACTTCTCAGTTCCTATGCTTCCTGGCTGATGTTTTGGTCACTTTTGAATGCTGGCGGTGCTTTCACTCTAGTGGTAGCATGAGACGGAGTCTACAACCCACACAAGTGGCTCAGGTAGTGCAGCTCATCCAGGATGGCACATCAATGCGAGCTGTGGCAAGAAGGTTTGCCGTGTCTGTCAGCGTAGTGTCCAGAGCATGGAGGCGCTACCAGGAGACAGGCCAGTACATCAGGAGACGTGGAGGAGGCCGTAGGAGGGCAACAACCCAGCAGCAGGACCGCTACCTCCGCCTTTGTGCAAGGAGGNGCATTTGCCAGAGAACACCAAGATTGGCAAATTCGCCATTGGCGCCCTGTGCTCTTCACAGATGAAAGCAGGTTCACACTGAGCACATGTGACAGACGTGACAGAGTCTGGAGACGCCGTGGAGAACGTTCTGCTGCCTGCAACATCCTCCAGCATGACCGGTTTGGCGGTGGGTCAGTCATGGTGTGGGGTGGCATTTCTTTGGGGGGCCGCACAGCCCTCCATGTGCTCGCCAGAGGTAGCCTGACTGCCATTAGGTACCGAGATGAGATCCTCAGACCCCTTGTGAGACCATATGCTGGTGCGGTTGGCCCTGGGTTCCTCCTAATGCAAGACAATGCTAGACCTCATGTGGCTGGAGTGTGTCAGCAGTTCCTGCAAGAGGAAGGCATTGATGCTATGGACTGGCCCGCCCGTTCCCCAGACCTGAATCCAATTGAGCACATCTGGGACATCATGTCTCGCTCCATCCACCAACGCCACGTTGCACCACAGACTGTCCAGGAGTTGGCGGATGCTTTAGTCCAGGAGCTGTTTTTCATGGTTCAGGCTTGGCCCCTTAGTTCGAGTGAAGGGAAATATTAACTCTACAGCATACAATGACATTCTAGACGATTCAGTGTTTCCAACTTTGTTGCAACAGTTTAGGGATGGCCCTTTCCTGTTTCAACATGACAATGCCCCTGAGCACAAAGCGAGTTCTATACAGAAATGGTTTGTCAAGCCCTGACCTCAACCCCATCAAACATCTTTGTGATGAATTGGAACACTGACTGCAGGCCAAGCCCAATCGCCCACCATTCCGTGCCCAACCACACTGTTCAATTATATTCTTCTTACTATAAAATCATATAAAATAAAATAATAGCATAGGACTTAAGCATATCTTGTCTTCTGAATGAACAAGCCTACAGCCTATGTGGCATGGAGCATAGCCAGATAACATACAGTAGGACAACTCATATTTTGTTCTTCTGAAATACATTTTCTTCATATCATAATGTTTCTTTGGACCTGACAAAAATAAATAATGGATTTATTGCGATATTCAATAGATTTATTATACTTTGTTTTTTAAATGTAGATGTTACAAAGGTGTGCATCAGCGGCTTGTATACGTGGAGGCCTGGAGATGCTAATTGTGTTTGTTAATTAACAGTAAATGACCGTGAGACCCGGAAGTCTTTTGTCTGACAATAACCGGCAGACAAAATGTCATGACTGCCACGGCTCTACCCAGACCTAGATTCATTCTTGGCTTTGAAAGCAGACAGGCTGTCCTGAATTGACTTCGGCTATTTCTCTCTAGAAGTATGCTTTACCAGGAAGAATCCAGTCCTTTTAGGCTTCAACTCATTTCCAAATTTAGTGGTATTACTACGCAGGACTAGATCCCGTAAAGAAGTGTGTATATTGGTGGGGGGAAAACACATCTTTCATCTCAGTGGGAGTGAAAAGACATTCCCTAGATTACGTGGAAGGAAAGATGACTGTTTGAAAAATAATATACGGTCAACTAGCCTCATCCTTACTAAGAAAAACAAACGTCATTTTGTTCTGGAATGGGCTGCCTCCCAAATGTCACCATATTCACTATCCAGCCTACTACTTTATACCAGGGCCCACTGAGCTACATTATCGAGCTACATATCCACCCCTTCAACCGTCCCCCTTCTCTTCTTCTCATCTCTGCACTGTTCTCTATTTTCACTCTAGTTTTATTAGGTTTTTCCTTTAACTCTCTCTATATATATCCCCTCTTTGTGGATATTACCTTTGAAATAAGTAGCCTTTGTGGATATTACCTTTGAAATAAGTAGCCTTTGTGGATATTACCTTTTGTTACGGATACAGGTATCATGTGGCAGTCATCAGTCGCCAATCTGAAGACGCATGCCCTAGTAACCGGTGGCAGTCATCAGTCGCCAATCTGAAGACACACCTGCTCCTGTTTCCCTTACCCAATCACATCCCCTTTCCCTTGGTTTAAAAACCCAGTCAGTTCTCTCTCTCTTGTGCCTACATCTCACATTTGACTGTTATCCTGTGAGTATGTACTGCTGTGTTGTATTGCTGTTTGTTTGTTGGTGGGAAAAGGGGGTAACCAGCCAAGTCGCCCTTTGGCATAGATATCCCGCAGGAAACCTTTGTCTAAATACCCTAGTTAGAACTGGGCGGACCACCCACTGTATTTTATTGGTTAGTTAGCTAGCTGATCTTTAAGCTTAGGGTTTTTTGGATATTTATTAGTTTTTTCCTTGGGTTCTGCTCAGCCCCTTTCCCCCACACCCCATTACTGTGTGTTTAAAAATAAACCAGAAAGTGTTTGACGGTAGTTAAGTTATCTGCGAATTTCTTTTAGTTCTCACTGTTCCTTTTCACTGTTATAATTTGCATGAGATATGTTGCGGGTCTTGTTTCCATCCCCCCTAGACTGCGGGCAAAAGGGATTTGTAACACCTTTGAAATAAGTAGCCTTTGTGGCTATTACCTTCTAAATATTCATATGTCTTTGTATTTGCCTGAAGAGATTATGTGGTATCAGTGATTACTGTGGGATATTTGTAAGAAGTCAACACATTGAGAGTTAGATGGGTCAATAGGGTTAGACTGGCCCATGGATTTGGGGACTGACAGATGAATGGTTGCTTTGTCCCCCTGTTTCCCACTTCATGTAATGCCTGGCTGTTCTCTCTATTCCACTCCATTGGCTTTTGTAATCCATCTCTCGCTGTCGTGATTATCTTCACTCGGGACAGACCAAGACGCAGCGACGTAACCGGAGTACATACTTTATTATGAAAACGGGACGAGACGGAACAAAACAATAAACGATGAACAAGACGTGAACCCTAACGCTAAATCCTAAACTGGACACTGCGATCTAAACCTAAACACGACTGGCAGAATCTAACTAAACACGACTGGCAGAATCTAACTAAACACGATTGGCAGAACCTAACTATACAAGAATGACGAGAACCTGACTGAACACGATAACCATAACATAAACAATAACCCACGAAACTAAAGTGCTACTCCCAAACATATATATGGTTCCCAATTAGAGGTAACGAGACTCAGCTGACTCTAATTGGGAACCATTATCCCAACATAGAAATAGACACCCTAGAACACACAAACCCTACACCAAAACGAAACCAAAACGCTCCAGCCTGTCATCTCAGGCCTGGGCGTTACACTCGCACAGTGACCACACAAACGCACACACGGTCACAGCATTAAAACAGTCTTGTAATTTCCACCATAGCACGCACGCACACACACACACAGCAAATTCTAACACTGAATGTTAAATTTAACGCTGGTCCAGTGTCTATGCAGGTCCACACTTTTCAGTGTTAAATTGACATACTGCTTGGTGTTAAATCCCCTTAGGTGATAGAGTTCATTGTGTCAAATCGAAGGGCCTGTTGTCCGGATCTCTGGCAGTCTCTATGGGGGTACCACAGGGTTCAATTCTTGGGCCGACTCTAATCTGTATACATCAATGATGTCGCTCTTGCTGCTGGTGATTCTCTGATCCACCTTTACGCAGACGACACCATTCTGTATACTTCTGGCCCTTCTTTGGACACTGTGTTAACTAACTTCCAGACGAGCTTCAATGCCATACAACTCTCCTTCCGTGGCCTCCAACTGCTCTTAAATGCAAGTAAAACTAAATGCATGGTCTTCAACCGATCACTGCCCGCACCCTCCCGCCCGACTAGCATCACTACTCTGGACGGTTCTGACATAGAATATGTGGACAACTACAAATACCTAGGTGTCTGGTTAGACTGTGAACTCTCCTTCCAGACTCACATTAAGCATCTCCAATCCAAAATGAAATCTAGAATTTGATTTATATTTCGCAACAAAGCATCCTTCACGCATGCTGCCAAAAATACCTTTGTAAAACTGACCATCCTACTGATCCAGCGATGTCATTTATAAAATAGCCTCCAACACTCTACTCAACAAATTGGATGCAGTCTATCACAGTGCCATCTGTTTTGTCACCAAAGCTCCATATACTACCCACCACTGCGACCTGTACGCTCTCGTTGGCTGGCCCTCGCTTCATACTCGTCGCCAATGCCACTGGCTCCAGGTCATCTACAAGTCTTTGCTAGGTAAAGCCCCGCCTTATTTCAGCTCACTGGTCACCATAGCAGCACCTACCCGTTGCACGCGCTCCAGCAGGTATATCTCACTGGTCACCCCCAAAGCCAATTCCTCCTTTGGCCGCCTTTCCTTCCAGTTCTCTGCTGACAATGACTGGAACGAACTACAAACATCACTGAAGCTGGAGACTCATCTCCCTCACTAGCTTTAAGCACCAGCTGTCAGTGCAGCTCACAGATCACTGCGCCTGCACATAGCCCATCTGTAAACAGCCCATCCTACTACCTCATCCCCATACTGTATTTATTTATCTTGTTCCTTTGCACCCCAGTATCTCTACATGCACATTCAACTTCTGCACATCTACCATACCAGTGTTTAATTGCTATATTGTAATTACCTTGCCACCATGGCCTTTTTATTCCCCACCTCCCTTATCTTACCTCATTTGCACTCACTGTATATAGACTTATTTCTTTTTTTTCTACTGTATTATTGACTGTTTATTTATTCCATGTGTAAGCATTTCGCTACACTCGCATTAACATCTGCTAACCATGTGTATGTGACAAATAACATTTGATTTGATTTTAACTCTTTGTATGTGTGGCACTACTTTGCTTTATCTTGGCCAGGTGGCAGTTGTAAATGAGAACTTGTTCTCAACTAGCCTACCTGGTTAAATAAAAGTGAAATAAAAATATATATAAATAAAGAGCCCCTCAAATATTTCCTTAGGCCAGGGCATCATTTAAGGGTTTTACGGTAGTTTGAAGGCATGTACAGCAGAAAGAGTATCTGCTTACCATGGAGATGACCTGATTCATTGACTGAATGTTCCATCAACAGGAACAGTTGTTTTGGAATCACACACTTTTACATTCAAGCCAAGAGAAACAAAATGACTCTGAACATAAGACATGTTTATTTTACCAACTTTTTTCTCAACTTGTTTTGAGTACTTTCGAGCTACTGTAACTTAGAGTAGCTAGCTAGTTAGACAGCTAGCTTTGGAGCCCTGGATTGTGCACCTTTCTTTGTTTGGCTACCTAGCTTGCTGGTGGATGTTTTCTTTTTGAAACCAGGGCAGAGGAAAGCAACATTCATTTCCACAAATGCTGTTTAGATTGTTCAACAGTACAAACTGAATGAAGACCTTAAGGAACCTCATGGGTACTCTTTTTCACAGTCCAGGCCCGTAACCCTCCCTCTCTTCTTTCTCTCTCCTTACACTTTTCTCTTCCTTCCCCAGAAAGTCCCAAAGAGGTATGGCCTAAACAACAAAAAGCCTTTCTGGATGTTTTAAATAAGTAGCCTTTGTGGATATTACCTTTTGATATTAGTAACTTTTCTGGATATTAACCTATATATTCTTATCTTTGTATTTGACTGAAGAGATTGTGGTATCAGTGATTACTGTGGGATATTTGTAAGAAGTCAAAACATTTCTTGAGAGTTAGATCAATAGGGTTAGATTGGCCCATGGATTTGGGGACTGACAGATGAATGGTTGCTTTGTCCCCCTGTTTCCCCCTTCATGTAATGCCTGGCTGTTCTCTCTCTCTCTCTCTGTTCTCTCTCTCTCTCTCTAGCGTTCTACACAGAGCCTCACCTCACAGTCCAGACCCATCACCCTTACGTTACCTTCCTCTATGAGACTGAAGGTTACCCAGAACCAGAGGTCCGCTGGTTGGACCCGCATGGCGATAACCTCACTCATAACATCTCAGTGACCCAGTCGTCCAGGGCCCCGGGCCTGCTCCTCTCCCTCCGTACCCAGCTGGTGATGCAGGCTGGTGGGGCAGTCAACTACACCTTCTCCCTGAGGAACCAGCTCCTGGAGCAGGTCATGGAGAGGTCACTGAGCTATGGTGAGCTGATGTCCGCTGAATGGTTTGATTGAATACCTAATTTCATTGATTAATGACGATAGTAATACTCTTAAGTTGCGTTTTAAAACAGATGAAAAAACAAACAGAAGATAAACAGTTGATATTGAAAGCGGATGAATAACAGGACAAGAAAACAATATTGAGACTGGGAACATCTCTGGTGGACATTCCTGCAGTCAGCATGTCAAATTGCACACTTCTTCAAAATTTGAGACATCTGTGGCATTGTGATGTGTGACAAAACTGCACATTCAAGAGTGGCCTTTTAGTGTTCCCAGCACCTGTGTAATGATCATTCTGTCTTGATATGCCACACCTGTTAGGTGGATTGATTATCTTGGAAATGGAGAAATGCACACCAACAGGGATGTAAACTAATTTGGAGAGAAACACAATTGGAGAGAAATAAGCGTATTGTGGCTATGGAAAATGTATGGGATGTTTTATTTGAGCTCATGAAACATGGCACCAACACTTTACATGTTGTGTTTTCATTCAGTGTACATACAGCTGTGCCTGTGGAGACATGTTTCCTAGGAAACATAATATTGTTAAAGGGGAAATCTGTTCGAACAATAACAAAGACAGCCCACCTTTTCTTTGGTAAAATGGCTAAGGGATGGGGATGTAGCTATATATATACACACAAAGACTGGCCATTCACAAGATCAAAATATAGTTGTAACCATGTTTTAAATACAGTATTTGTTTACAATGATATTTTTTACTTACATTGGAGTAAAGCAAGCTTACAGTGCCTTGAAAAAGTGTTTTCCCTCTTTCTGATTTTCTCTATTTTTGATACTAATTGCCCCCTTTACACTTAATAACTGGTTGTTCCACCTTCAGATGCAATTACTGTAACCACTCAGGCTCCCGAGTGGTGCAGTGGTCTAAGGCACTGCATCTCAGTGCTATAGGGTGGTGCACAACTGGCCCGGGTTTGGCCGTTGTAGGCAGTCATCGTGAACAATAACTTATTTGACTAGTTAAAGGTTACATGAAATGTTTTACTCTATTTAAATGTAAAAATACTTCCTGTAGTTGTTGATCAGGCTCTCACATCGGTGGCCCACCCTTCCGTGCAGAACTGCTGTAACTCAGTGACCATTTGTGGGTTTTCAAGCATGAACTGTTTCAAGTCCTGCCACAGCATCTCAATTGGGGGGCAATTACTTTTTTACGGCACTATATATGTTGGGTTCTGATGGGACTGTTGAACTAAGCTCATGAGGTATTTACAGTGCCTTCTGAAAGTATTCTCACCCGTTTACTTTTTTCCCACCTTTTGTTGTTTTACAAATTGGGATTAAAATTGATTTAATTGAACAAATTTTGTCAACGATCTATGCAAAATACTCTGTCAAAGTGGAAGAAAAATTATAACTTTTGTAAAAAAAAAAAAAAGTTAAACACTAATGTCTTGATTAGATAAGTATTCACACCCCTGAGTCAATACATGTTAGAATCACCTTTGGCAGTGATTACAGTTGTGAGTCTTTCTGGGTAAGTCTCTAAGGAGCTTTCCACACCTGGATCGAACAATATTTGCACATTCTTTTAGTTGGTTGTTGATCATTGCTAGACAGCCATTTTGAAGTCTTGCCATAGATTTTCAAGACTATTTAAGTCAAACCTGTAACTAGGCCTCTCGGGAACATTCGATGTCGTCTTAGTAAGTAACCTTACTTCATACAGTATGTGGCCATGTGTTTTAGGTTATTGTCCTGCTGAAAGGGGAATTTGTCTCCATGTCTGTTGTAAAGCAGACTGAGCCTGTCACGCCCTGATCTGTTTCACCTGTCCTTGTGCTTGTCTCCACCCCCCCTCCAAGTGTCGCCCATCTTTCCCACTTATCCCCTGGGTATTTATACCTGTGTTTTCTGTCTGTCTGTGCCAGTTTGTCTTGTTTCTTTAAGTCAACCAGTGGGTTGTCTCTTCGCCTGGTTTTCTACAGTCAATTTTTTCCTTGTCCTCCTGGTTTTTAAATCTTGACTGTCCTGACCCTGTACTCGCCCGCCTGACCTCTCTGCCTGATCCTGACTACCGTCCTGTACCTTTGCTCCACCTCTGGATTACACACCTCTGCCTTACCTGAGCCTGCCTGCCGTCTTCAACCTTGGCCTCTACTCTTGGTTATCGACCCCTGCCTGCCTTGACCTGTCGTTTGCCTGCCCCTGTTGCAATAAACATTGTTACTTCACACAGTCTGCACTTGGGTTTTACCTTGATTCCTGATAGTACGAACTGGCCATGACTGATCCAGAAAACTTGGACCAGCTCCGCCACGCCATCTCCTCCCAAGGAGCCACTATTGGTAGGCACGAGGAGTTGCTTTGCGGTCTGATGGAAGGGTTCCAGGCCGTGTCCGAATGTCACGACCTAACCTTGGACACATTGCGAGAGCAATTCTTTGGGTTGGTAACCTCCCGGCCCCTCTGTAACCCGGCTGGTAGCAGCGCCGTCACCCCGGTTTCCTGGGAACCCCGCTTACCTCCCCCGGAGCGCTACGATGGAGATTCCAGAAACTGCCAGGCCTTTCTCTCCCAGTGCTTCCTCGTTTTTGAGCTGCAGCCTCTTCGTTCCCCTCGGACCGCTCGAGGATAGCGTACATTTATACGCTGATGTCCGGGAGGGCACTCGTCTGGGCCACGGCGGTGTGGGAGCTACAATCTGCCAGTCAACCAGTTATCCGCCCAGGTGGAATGCCAGGTCCCTGGGGGGGGGGGGGGGGGGGTGTACTGTCACGCCCTGATCTGTTTCACTTGTGCTTGTCTCCACCCCCCTCCAGGTGTCGCCCATCTCCCCCACTGTCTGTTTTCTGTTTGTGCCAGTTCGTCTTGTTTGTTCAAGTCAACCAGCGTTTTGTCTCTGCTCCTGACTCTTTATTATATATATATATATTTTTTTTCTCGTCCTCCTGGTTTTTGTCCCTTGACTGTCCTGACCTGATACCCACCCGCCTGACCACTCTGCCTGAGCCTGCCTGCCGTCTTGTGCCTTTGCTCCACCTCTGGATTACCAACCTCTGCCCCTGTTACAATAAACATTGTTACTTCAGTCTGCACTTGGGTCTTACCTTGATTCCTGATAGAATCAAATCAAAGTTTATTTGTCACGTGCGCCGATGACAACAGGTGTCGACCTTACAGTGAAATGCTTACTTACAGGCTCTAACCAATCGTGCAAAAAAGGTATTAGGTGAACAATAGGTAAGTAAAGAAATAAAACAGTACAAAAAAGCTATATACAGCAGCAAGGCTACAGACAGACTCTGGTTAGTCAGGCTGATTGAGGTAGTATGTACATGTAGCTATGGTTAAAGTGACTATGCATATATGATGAACAGAGAGTAGCAATAGTGTAAAAAAGGGGTTGGTGGGTGGCGGGACATAATGCAGATAGCCCAGTTAGCCAATGTGCCCAGTTAGCCAATGACCACTGGTTGGTCGGCCCAATTAAGGGAATGTGTGTACATGAATGAATAGTTAGGGACTATGCATATATGATAAACAGAGTAGCAGCAGCAGGAGTCTTATGGCTTGGGGGTAAAAACTGTTGAAGCCTTTTTGTCCTAGACTTGGCACTCCGGTACCGCTTGCCATGCGGTAGTAGAGAACGGTCTTTGACAATTTTTAGGGCCTTTCTCTGACACCGCCTGGTGTAGAGGTCCTGGATGGCAGGCAGCTTAGCGCCAGTGATGTACTGGGCCGTACGCACTGCCTTCTGTAATGCCTTGCGGTCAGAGGCCGAGCAATTGCCGTACCAGGCAGTGATGCAACCAGTCCGGATGCTCTCGATGTTGCAGCTGTAGAACCTTTTGAGGATCTCAGGACCCATGCCAAATCTTTTTAGTTTCCTGAGGGGGAATAGGCTTTGTCGTGCCCTCTTCACGACTGTCTTGGTGTGTTTGGACCATTCTAGTTTGTTAGTGATGTGGACACCAAGGAACTTGAAGCGCTCAACCTGCTCCACTACAGCCCCGTCAATTAGAATTGGGGCGTGCTCGGTTCTACCTTTCCTGTAGTCCACAATCCTCTCCTTAGTCTTGGTTACGTTGAGAGAGAGAGAGGGGTTGTTATTCTGGCACCACCCGGCCAGGTCTCTGACCTCCTCCCTATAGGCTCTCATCGTTGTCGGTGATCAGGCCTACCACTGTTGTGTCATCTGCAAACTTAATGATGGTGTTGGAGTCGTGCCTGGCCATGCAGTTGTGGGAGAACAGTGAGTACAGGAGGGCACTGAGAACGCACCCCTGGGGAGCTCCAGTGTTGAGGATCAGCGTGGCAGATGTGTTGCTACCTACCCTCACCACATGGGGGGCGGCCCGTCAGGAAGTCCAGGATCCAGTTGCAGAGGGAGGTGTTTAGTCCCAGGATCCTTAGCTTAGTGATGAGCTTTGAGGGTACTATGGTGTTGAACGCTGAGCTGTAGTCAATGAATAGCATTTTCACGTGTTCCTTTTGTCCAGGTGGGAAAGGGCAGTGTGGAGTGCAATAGATTACATCTGTGGATCTGTTTGGGTGGTATGCAAATTGGAGTGGGTCTAGGGTTTCTGGGATAATGGTGTTGATGTGAGCCATTACCAACCTTTCAAAGCACTTCATGGCTACAGACATGAGTGCTACGGGTCTGTAGTCATTTAGGCAGGTTGCCTTTGTTCTTGGGCACAGGGACTATGGTGGTCTGCTTGAAGCATGTTGGTATTAGACTCAATCAGGGACATGTTGAAAATGTCAGTGAAGACACCTGCCAGTTGGTCAGCACATGCCCGGAGCACACGTCCTGGTAACCCTTCTGGCCCCGCAGCCTTGTGTATGTTGACTTGTTTAAAGGTCTTACTCACATCGGCTACGGATAGCGTGATCACACGTTTGGAACAGCTGATGCTCTCATGCATGCCTCAGTGTTGCTTGCCTTGAAGCGAGCATAGAAGTGATTTAGCTCGTCTGGTAGGCTCATGTCACTGGGCAGCTCGCAGCTGTGCTTCCCTTTTGTATTCTGTAATAGTTTGCAAGCCCTGCCACAAGATGAGCGTCGGAGCCGGTGTAGTATAATTTAATCTTAGCCCTGTATTGACACTTTACCTATTTGATGGTTCGTCGCAGGGCATAGCAGGATTTCTTGTAAGCTTCCGGGTTAGAGTCCCGCACCTTGAAAGTGGCAGCTCTACCCTTTCGCTCAGTGTGGATGTTGCCTGTAGTCCATGGCTTCTGGTTGGGGTATGTACGTACAGTCACTGTGGGGACAACGTCCTCGATGCACTTATTGATAAAGCCAGTGACTGATGTGGTGTACTCCTCAATGCCATCGGAGGAATTCCGGAACATGTTCCAGTCTGTGATAGCAAAACAGTCCTGTAGTTTAGCATCTGCTTCATCTGACCACTTCTTTATAGACTGAGTCATTGGTGCTTCCTGCTTTAATTTTTGCGTGTAAGCAGGAATCAGGAGGATAGAGTTGTGGTCAGATATACCAAATGGAGGGCGAGGGAGAGCTTTGTACACGTCTGTGTGGAGTACAGGTGATCTAGAATTTTTTTTTTCCCCTCTGGTTGCACATCTAACATTTTGGTAGAACTGATTTAAGTTTCCCTGCATTAAAGTCTACGGCCACTAGGAGCGCCGACTCTGGGTGAGTTGTTTCCTGTCTGCTTATTTCCTTATACAGCTGACTGAGTGTGGTTTTAGTGCCAGCATCTGTCTGTGGTGGTAAATAAACAGCCACAAAGTATAGCTGAAAACTCTCTAGGCAAGCAGTGTGGCCTGCAATTTATCACAATATACTCTACTTCAGGTGAGCAAAATCTAGAGACTTCCTTAGATTTCATGCACCAGCTGTTTACAAATATGCACAGACCGCCCCCCTTGTCTTACCGGAGTGTGCTGTTCTAACTTGCCGGTGCAGCGTGTATCCCGCTAGCTCAATATCCATGTTGTCATTTAGCCACGATTCCGTGAAACATAGGATGTTAGTTTTTTATGTCCCGTTGGTAGGATATTCGTGATCGTACCTCGTCTAATGTATTGTCCAATGATTGCACGTTGGCGAATAGTATTGACTGTAGCAGCAGCTTTCCCACTCGCCTTCTCCAGGTCCTGACCAGGCATCCAGCTCTTTGTCCTCTGTACCTGCGTCGCTTCCTCTTGTAAATAGTGTGGATGTCGGCCCTGTGGGGTGTTTGGAGAATGACTTGTGCGTCCTCGTTGTAGAAAAAATCTTTGTCTAATCCGAGGTGAGTGATCGCTGTCCTGATATCCATAAGCTCTTTTTTTTCTGTAAGATACAGTTGAGAAATTATGTACAAAATAATGTCTGATGCAGACGTTGTCTTTGTTTCAGTTTCATGCTGTTTTAACTCAATAAATCTTGAACATGGAGATTATGCTTTGAGGGTTGATGTGAAGGTGTTTCTTGCTGTCAAAATATGCACAGTAACGCATACGGAAGACAGTATAACAGCCATTAAACTCGAACTGTTTTAATGTCACCATTGAAATAAAAGATCCCAGAAATTTTCCATACGCACAAGGGAGGCTGGTCTCAGACGATCCCACAGGTGGTCGGCAAACCCTCAACCTTCTGGTACCCTTGAGTGGCATCGACTGTGACAAAAGTGGCAAATGTCCTCATAGCGATATTCTCATTTATAAACATAGGGTCACTACAGTTTGTTACTTGTTTGTGTCATTACGGCTGTTTTATATCCACAGAAGATGGTTAAATGGAAACGCACCCTAGCAGGCAATTGTCACATCTATTTTCCATGCAAACTTTCTAAATGTAGATAAAAAAACCACTGGACAAGTTAATGGAAACATAGCTACTGTCACTCTTTGGCCAAGTGTGAATTTCCTATTGAGCAAATGGTTAAGATGCCTGGTTCCCCCCCGTGGGAGACTTGGGTTCAGACCCCACCTGTGACACTGAGTCAAGCTGAGTCCATATTCCATGCCAACTGTTGCGTCACATGTCTGACAAACATGGCATGAGCGAACCCTTTAATTTGGGCTGATTACTGTTTACAGCACAAACTACCCACACCATTACAGTGTAATTTCTCTCAACAACAAACCTATTATTAGAAAGAGGAACCTAAATCTCCTGATGTTGTGTCAGTCTGTCTCGGGAACGAAATAATGAAAGCAGAAAGACAGATTTCCGTTCTTTACAGTTGCCACTATGCATTGGGGCTGGTAGTGTTCTTCTGGCATGCGCCAAACGTAGATTTGTCCGTCGGACTGCCAGATGGTGGAGTATGATTCATCACTCCAGAGCAGGTATTCCCAAACTGGGGTACGCGCAATGCTGTCGGGTGTACGCCAAATAAAAATGAGAAACATAAATGTATAAAAAAAATATCTTCACATTTTCTAACGGGCTATACATTTGGGTGAGTTTTTTTTCTCTCCCCTGAGTAGCTTTGTTTCACATCCTAAAATGAAACCATCTAGTGTTCAGCGAAATAACACATTGTCAAATACAGGTAGCCTAGTCAAATAATTAACATCCAATCACATTAACCGTTACTCTCTCGCGGGAAACCTTCACTCTTGTGCAGACATTTCGCAATGAAACATAACAATTTTGAAAAATAAGCCAGAGGAGCGAGAATAAAGACTATTGAGTAGTAAGATGACATGTATAAAAGCAACAGATACCATTTAATAAGAAGGGGCTAGAAGCGTCTTATATGGTGAGCTACCGAGTGGTTAGGACAGGCAAGCCCCATACTATTGTGGAGGACACATTCTTCCTGCTGCTGCGGATATGGCTGGGGGAAAAAGCCAAAAAAAACATACAGAAAATGCCTTCATCAAACAACACATCAGTTACATGGCAGGAGATGTTTTGAAACAATTACTGTCGTGGAAAAAATGATCTTCAAATTATGACACTCATACAAGACACTTGTGAATTCAATAAGCCTTTAATACAGAGTAATTAAAGGCAAGCTGACCTAGGAAACAGCTGATTCAACCAATCACACAATTCTGATTTATACCCCCACATGACATGAGTACAGCCCATATTCAAATGCAGTCACTCCTTCTTTCTCTCATGCCACCAATCATCTTTTGATCTGAGGTCTTGCTTGTTCACGCCCAGTAACGCCCACATCTGTTCCAAGATTAGATTATAATGGTGGTAAGGCCCTTAATGTAATACAAAAAAGAATACATTTATTGTGTACATATATTTCCTGTGTTGGCCATTCTGTCATCTTCTAGACCTTTATGTATTAAATCAATGGATTAAATCAGCATTACATCTTTCCCTGATACGTCTATGATCTCAATGCCCTGTTCTCTGCATATGGAAAAATAGCTTGTCCTTGCCTCTCCACCACATTCTTTGTCTTCACACTTGCTTGCTGTCACTCACACTTGACATTTGGTTGGGCTATATTATTAGTCCTGCAAGCACTTGACCTTTTAACCTCTCAGGGATCACTGGGGCGCTAGCGCCCCACTCCCGACACTACCAGGTGAAATGTGAGGCGCCAAATTCAAAATCCAAAAGTTGAATTATTAAACATCCACCAATATACAAGTGTTCCATACTCATCAAAAGCTCTGTTTCTTGGCAATATCACAGCGTTGTCAGATTTCAAAAAGGCTTTACGGCGAAAGCACTACATTTGATTGTTTGAGGGCAGCACCTCACATACTTT
>QNTS01005147.1:15741-43418 GCA_003317085.1 Hucho hucho | reverse complement strand
GAGAGGCCTAGAAAGAAAAGCAAGTTATCCCTATGCATTCTCAGACTATATTCATTTATAGTTTATTAGCCCTTGTTCCCTTTTTGACCTTCTTGCTTCTTGCACATACCATTAATACATTAACTTCCTGCTCAAATTCACTGGTGTTAGCAAAACATTTAAACCAAGCAACAACAATCAGAAACTATCAATCCCTAATACATTAATTACTAAACTCAAATCAATCCTTCAGTTTCCGAATCATAATTAAAAACCCAATTAATTATCCAACCAAATTGTAAAATGACATTGCTCAGTGATTCAAATTGGTCCTATCGCCCAAAGTAAAAACTAAATTTAACACACATCAATATTAGCAGAATGTACATTTATATTAACATCCAGTATAATTATTTCATAACTTTTTAATCACAATTATAATACAGATCAGTATCTCAATGCATTCTTAATCTAAATTACTATAATTTTATGTAGTGTATGGACCTCTACAATCAACCTGATACCCCAAAAGTCTAAAACAATTTTGGGCACAGTTGACCAACCCCCTCTTTCAGGCACTGTATCTTCTGGCGTCCTTTTCGTCTTCTTCAGACAGTTAGAGGGGGTTTTGAGGTACACACACACACTGTTCGGTCGAATTATCCCTTCCATGCATTAAGATACTGTCTGATGTCACTTTTCATGATAACCTTGAGATAACAGATCAGAACATTTTAATTTAGTTCATTAACTCTATGATAAATAATTACTTTTACCAATTATTCTTAATTCAATTGTCTTAACATATGTCAGAATAGAGAGAATAACAACACATTCTATTGAAACTATTCATTCAAATTGGCTACTAATACTCCCCCATCACACTGTCAGCTCCATCACAGAGCCACAGCATCAGAAAGTTAGACCTATAATCCATCAGGAATAGAACAGAACAAACACAACAATACACTCCTTCACATACAACTCAAGGTGTGTAAACTTCAATCCAAAACCTCAAAGGACTGTACCCTCTCCCATTTTTACCACACAACTCTCCATGGGAGTAATGTGTAAAATAAATAACACTACTACTGGTCAAAAAATACAACATTTCAAATAACATCAAATTAAAATCACTACTCTTAAGAACTCCACAAAGAAAAATATTTTACCCATATGGCCATAGAAAATTAAATTTAAGGCAGCCTACCCTCAGTCAAAGGCAACACCCTCTCCTTCTTCACATTGGTCCAATTCACAAATCTGGCTAAGAACTAGAAACTCCATCATAATAATCAATTTTACAAATAACCCTGAAAATCAGTATGACAAATGACCTTAAATTCATTATCCAAATGGCTTTCCAATGAGGGTGATCAAACCACAATGGAAAGTCATGTCAGAGGTCATACAAACCCTTCAAAGAAGTGTTTCTTACCATATTAGACAAATTTTATGAAAAATAGTCAAACATTTCATGTTGTATCCCAGGTTTCCAGTACATTCCTTTGTCAAAAGAATTCCATTATTTTTAATTAAAACTCAGGAAATAAAAACTTGCCATATGTGTGCGTGCCCCTTTAAGATATCATGACAAATGTGTTATGTGCGGGTATTTGCAACCCTTAAGGTAAAACAAACAAACAATTGCGAGACTTTATTTCATTTGGTAATTTACGGATTCTCCCAAAGATTATAGCCCCAGCAAACATTTCAAAAAGCGACAGTGAAATCCCCATGTTCCTATAAAAACACAAAACACTTCGTTAGCATTCATTATACTACACTGATTCAGCGACCCAAAAGTTAACTACAAACCAAACACGATAATAATAAGTCCACAGTACTCCCTCAAATCATTAATCATTAGTGTTAATCTACCTCAACGTTTATATGTACTTAATTTAGCATGCGCTACCCTTATATACTATTATCCTGGTATTGTAACTAGACCAATGTCCAACAAATATGTAACAATTTACTTTCGCAAATGTAGTAAATTTCTCAGCGTAAGGAATCAGTGATATTTAATCCCAGGCATTTTAATAAAATGTCTCCTTAAACTCACATACTTTAGGTGACTTCCATCAGTCCCAGAAGAAAGAATTCTACTCAAACCACATCAGATGTTTCATTAAGTGAAATTAACACCCAAAATAATCAAACAACCAATAACCCCTCGTGTTTCTGCTCTACCACATAGCATACACATTTTATCAACAGTGAACCTCAAATCTAAACTTTTAGCGATGGGCTGGACGTGGCGCGATACAACGTTATACTCCATAAATCATTACTTAGTTGTTAATTTTCACCTAATGTCCCCGTTTCTGACAAGGATAATTCAACCTCAAAATCCACTAATGATCAGAGTTGATTCAAACCTTCTAAATCATATTCCTACTATTTTCCACATGGCAGTCAAATACCCAAGCTGTCTGACCACTTGCATGATGACGAGTTTCTCTCACGACTGACCTATCTGGGTGATGTTTTTTTCTCGCCTGAATGATCTGAATCTAGGATTAGAGGGACTCTCCGCAACTATATTCAATGTGCGGGACAAAATGGAGGCTATGATTAAGAAGTTGAAGCTCTTCTCTGTTTGCATTTTAATAAGGACAACACACAGGTCTTTCCATCATTGTATGATTTTTTGTGTGCAAATGAACTCAAGCTTACGGACAATGTCAAATAGTGAAGCACCTGAGTGAGGTGGGTGTGCAATTACGCAGGTACTTTCCCGAATCGGATGACCCAAACAACTGGATTCGTTATCCCTTTCATGCCCTGCCTCCAGTCCTCTTACCGATATCTGAACAAGAGAGCCTCATCGAAATTGCAACAAGCGGTTCTGTGAAAATTGAACTGAATCAGAAGCCACTGCCAGATTTCTGGATAGGGCTGCGCTTAGTTTCTTGCCTTGGCAAATCGAGCTGTTAAGACACTGATGCCCTTTGCAACCATGTACCTATGTGAGAGTGGATTCTCGGCCCTCTCTAGCATGTAAACTAAATACAGGCACAGAATGTGTGTGGAAAATGATTTGACTGAGACTTTCCAATACAACCCAACATTGCATAGTTATATGCATCCTTTCAAGCACACCCTTCTCATTAACCTGTGGTGAGTTATTCACCATTTTTGATGAACAAATAAGGTTTTATATGTAAGATGGTTAAATAAAGAGCAACATTATTGATTATTTGTGCCCTGGTCCTATAAGAGCTCGTTGTCACTTCCCACGAGCCAGGTTGTGACAGTCACATATTTTTATGTTTAACTTCTTAGGGATCGGTGGACCGCTTACACCATTCAAAAGCTTAGAATCTTGGTAATTTAACCGCGGTGTCCAATTTACAAAAGGCTTTAAGGCGAAAGCAGAACATTTGATTATCTGAGGACAGTGCCCCACAACAACATATTATTCAAACCAGAACAGGCGTTACAAAATCAAATATAGCACTAAAATAAGTCACTTAGCTTTTGAAGATCTTCCTCTGTTTGCAATCACAAGGGTCCCAGGAACACACAGAATGGTCGTTTTGTTCGATAAAGTCCTTTATATCCCAAAAAGTTGTCTGTTTAGCTGGCGCCATGGAGTTCTGTAATCCAGTCATTCAACATGCAGACAAAGATATCCCAAAAGTACCGGTAACGTTCGTCAAACGATGTTTCCAATTAATCCTCAGGTTGTCAAATATCTAAATAAATGATAATATTTCAGATGGAGAATAGTATGTTCAATAGGAAAGAAAAATAACGAAGAGTGCGCACAGTCACTCGCGCAAAACGGTAGTGTCCGTTTCAACAGCCACTTGTAAGAACTTCTATTTCTTGTTCGTTTTTTTCAAAAAACAAGCCTGGAACCATGTCTGACATCTAGTGGAAGCCATAGGAACTGCAATCTGGGAGCTAATTCCCTCTATAGACAATAGCAAGTCAATGGAAAAACAGTGACATATAAAAAATACCTTTTCTGGATGTATTTTCCTCGCGTCATCTGCCATATCAGTTCTGTTATACTCACAGACATTATTTTAACAGTTTTAGAAACTTTAGAGTTTTCTATCCGATAGTACTAATTCTATGCATAACCTAGCTTCTGGGCCTGAGTAACAGGCAGTTTACTTTGGGCACGTCAGACTCTCCGTACTTCCGAACACTGCGCCCTAGCCCGTAGAGGTTAATAAATGTATTGTGTGTGGCAGGCTTACAATGATGGCAAAAAAAAAATTATTTGAGTGCTCTGACCCTGGTGCTAGAGCGGGGTACGCAGCTGGAGGTTGAATGTTTTGAAGTGGTATAGGACTATTAAAAAAAACACTGCTCCAGAGTCCAATGGTGGCGAGCTTTAACTACTTAGGGAGTGGCGGCGTGCTAGCTCCCGACACTACCCGGTGAAATGTAAGGCGCCAAATTCAAAATCCAAAAGTTGAATTATTAAGCATTCATCAATATACAAGTGTTGCATAGTCATCAAAATATCTGCTTCTTGGCAATATCACAGCGTTGTCAGATTTCAAAAAGGCTTTACGGCGAAAGCACAACATTTGATTGTTTGACGATAGCACCTCATATATTTTCCACATTAGCATAAATTCATATCCAGCGCGTGTCACACACAACCCATATAAGAGCTAAAAAATATCACTTACCTTTCGAAGAACTTCTGCTGAGGGCTTCCCAAGTGTCCAACGAAGACATCCAATGGTTCTTTTGTTAGAAAAAGTAATTTATTATATCCATAAATCTCTGTTTTGTTGGCACGTTATGATCATAAAATCCACTGAGTCGCCCATTGAACCGTGAAGAGAACACGTTCAAATTATACCTATAAACTTTCTATAAACAAATCAAACAATTTTTAAAATATCCTTGTATGTATATTTACTGTAATATTTCAACCGGACGATAACGTGAACAATAGGAAAGGAAAATAAAGTGGGGCATGCTCACAATCTCACGCCCGTCAAAAGTTGTTGACAAAAGTGGTCGCTTCACTACTTCCTCTTCCTATCTGTTCTGCTTAATGCTACAGCTTCCAGACTCTGTATAAAGACTGTTGGCATCTAGTGGAAGCCATAGGTACTGCAGTCTCAGTCCTAGTTAAAATACAAATGAATAGGAGCCTGGAGAAGGTAATTTACAAAAAAAAACTGCAAATCTGGATGGATTTTCCTAAGGTTTTCGCCTGTTATACCAGTTCTGTTATACTCACATAAATTATTTTAACACTTTTATAAACTTCAGTGTTTCCTATCCAATAGTACTAATTATGTGCATATCCTATTTTCTGGGCCTGAGTGGCAGGCATTTTACTTTGGGCACGCCAGTCTCTCCAAAACCATCACCTCTGCTGCCGCTCCCTAAGAAGTTAAACCACTCCAGCTGACGCTTGGCATTGCACATGGTGATCTTAGGCTTGTGTGCGGCTGCTCGGCCTTGGAAACCCATTTCATGAAACTCCCGGCAAACAGTTATTGTGCTGATGTTGCTTCCAGAGGCAGTTGGTACCAAAACATTTCTGCAGTATTGAAGGTCCCCAAGAACATAGTGATCTCCGTCATTCTTAAATGGAAGACGCTTGGAACCACCAAGACTCTTCCCAGAGCTGGCCACCCGGCCAAACTGAGCAATCGGGGGAGAAGGGCCTTGGTCAGGGAGGTGACCAAGAACCCGATGGTCACTCTGACAGAGATCCAGCGTTCCTCTGTGGAGATGGTCGTCCTTCTGGAAGATTCTCCCATCTCTGCAGCACTCCACCAATCAGGTTTCTATGGTAGTGTGGTCAGACGGAAGCTACTCCTCAGAAAAAGGCACATGGCAGCCCACTTGGAGTTTGCCAAAAGGCACCTAAAGAACTTTCAGTCCATGACAAGATTCTCTGGTCTGATGAAAACAAGATTGAGCTCTTTGGCCTGAATGCCAAGCGTCACATCTGGAGGTAACCTGGCACCATCCCTACAGTGAAGCATGGTGGTGGCAGCGTCATGCTGTGGGGATGTTTCTTCAGCAGCAGGGACTGGGAATGATAAAAACCTGCTCCAGACCTGTAATCGCTGTTTCAAGTACTCAGTATTTTTATTTTGAATATGTTTACAAAAATGTCAAACTGTTTTTGATTTGTCATTATTGTGTGTAGATTATTGAAGCGGGGGGAAACTATTTAATCCATTTTAGAAAAGGCTGTAATGTAACAAAATGTAGAAAAAGTCAAGAGGTCTGAATACTTTCCGAATGAATAGTGGCTTCAGAAAGTATTCACACCCCTTGACTTTTTCTACATTTTGTGTTACAGACGGAATTTAAAATGGATTACCTTTAGTTTTTTTTTGTCACTGGCCTACACACAATACCCCGTAATGTCAGTGTAATTATATGTGTAGAAGTTTTTACTACTTAAATAAAAATGAGAAGCTGAAATGTCTTGAGTCAAGTATTTAAGCCTTTGTTATTGCTAAATAAGCTCAGGAGTAAAAACGTGTTTAGCAAATAACATAAGTTGCATGGACTCACTCTGTGTGCAATAGTGTTTAATGTGATTTTTTGAATGACTACCTCATCTCTGTACTCTACATATACAATTATCAGTAAGGTCCCTCAGTCGAGCAGTACATTTCAAACACAGATTCAACCACAGACCAGGGAGGTTTTTCAGTGCCTCGCAAAGAATGGCACATATTGGTAGATGGGTAAAAAATAAAAAAGCAGACATTGAATATCCCTTTGAGCATGGTGAAGTTATTAATTACACTTTGGATGCTGTATCAATACACCCAGTCACTACAAAGATACAGGCGTCCCTTCTAACTCCGTTGCCAGAGGAAGGAAACCGCTCAGGGATATCACCATGAGGCCAATTGTGACTTTAAAACAGTCAGAGTTTAATGGTTGTGATCGGAGAAAACTGAGGATGGATTAACAACATTGTAGTTACTCCACAATACTAACCTAATTGATGGTGAAAAGAAGGAAGCCTGTACAGAATACAAATATTTCAGAACATGCATCCTGTTTGCAACAAGGCACTAAAGTTAAAATGTGGCACAGCAAATAACTTTTTGTCCTGAATACAAAGTGCTATGTCTGGAGCAAATACAACACATTACTGTGTACCACTCTCCATATTTTCAAGCATAGTGGTGGCTGTAATCATTAAGGAGTGGGGGGATTCAGGATAAAAAAGAAACCGAATGGATCTAAGCACAGACAAAGTCCTAGAGGAAAACCTGGTTCAGTCTGCTTTCCACCAGACACTAGGAGATTAATTCACATTTCAGCAGGACAATAACACAAATAAGGCCAAATTTACACAAGTTGATTACCAAGAACACAGTGAATGTTCCGAGTTACAGTTTTGACTTAAATCTACTTGAAAATAAATTTGCAAAAATAAACTGTTTTTGCTTCGTCATTATGGGATGTTGTGGGTAGATTGATGAGGGGAAAAAAACAAATACATTTTAGAATAAGTCTGTAACATAACTAAATGTGGGAAAAGTAATGGGGTCTGAAAAGTTTCCAAATGCACTGTGTGTGTGTGTGTATGTATGTATGTATGTATGTATGTATGTATATGTATGTGTGTGTATATATATATATATATATATATATATATGGTTCTTCTGTCCTAGTCATGCACAATGCTCTTGGGTGGCGATCTATCAACAAGATGAAAAAATATATAAAATGGATGGACAATGTACTCCATTTAAAACGGCCAAACTCCATTCACAACAGTATACAATGTTATCCAGACAGAAAAGAGAAATAGGCTAAATAATATTTAGATTAAAATAAATTTTAATAATTTATCTGCGCAAACCAGAAACCTTTTAGTAGAGTTGCAAAGAAAAAGCCATATCTCAGACTGGCCAATCAAAATAAAATATTAAGATGGGCAAAAGAACACAGACACTGGACAGAGGAACTCCCGGAGTCGCCTCCCGGAGTCGCCTCTTCACTGCTGACGTTGAGACTGGTGTTTTGCGGGTACTATTTAATGAAGCTACCAGTTGAGGACTTGTGAGGTGTCTATTTCTCAAACTAGACACTCTAATGTACTTGTCCTCTTGCTCAGTTGTGCACCGGGGCCTCCCACTCCTCTTTCTATTCTGGTTAGAGCCAGTTTGCACTGTTCTGTGAAGGGAGTCGTACACAGCGTTGTACAAGATCTTCAGTTTCTTGGCAATTTCTTGGATGGAATAGCCATCATTTCTCAGAACAAGGATAGACTGACGAGTTTCAGAAGAAAGTTATTTGTTTCTGGCCATTTTGATCTTGTAATCGAACCCACAAATGCCGATGCTCCAGATACTCAACTAGTCTAAAGAAGGCCAGTTTTATTGCTGCTTTAATCAGGATGACAGTTTTCAGCTGTGCTAACATAAATGCAAAAGGGTTTTCTAATGATGAATTAGCCTTTTTAAAATTATAAACTTGGATTAGCTAACACAACGTGCCATTGGAACACAGGAGTGATGGTTGCTGATTATGGGCCTCTGTAGATAGTCCATAAAAAATGCTGCTGTTTCCAGCTACAAGTCATTTACAACATTAACAATGTCTACACTGTATTTCTGATCAATTTGATGTTATTTTAATGGACAAAAAAAATGTTTTTCTTTCAAAAACAAGGACATTCCTTAGTGACCCCAAAACTTTTGAACGGTAGTGTATATACCGGGTGTGTTTAATAATGATATGTTATATTACTACCTTCCACGGGGTGGATATATACTGCTTGTGTTTAATAATTTTGCAACTGTTTATCATTTGTTCTTTTGTGTCAACAGAGTCGAGGAATGGAATCCATGACAACTGTCCCAGAGACAGATCTACACTGCTGTTGTTGTTCATCCCTGCCGGATGCTTGCTGATTTCCGTCATAGTCCTTTACTTACGACACAAACGGACATGGAAAGCCACATCTGAATCACAAAATATGACAGAAATAACTGGGCGTAAACAAACTTGTGACAAGAACACTGGTCCTCTAGAGGCAAGGACATCCAACTGTGATTCGGACGTCTCACCTCCAAGCCCAGTACATTAAGTTTAAGAGACTTATTGTTCATTCTCTGCCAAGTCCATTGTGTGTTTCTGGTGTAGTAGTCTCATCTTAACATCCTTCCTTGAGCTGAGAATGCTGGAAATCAAGTCTGGCAGTAACAATGAATCACAGTTTCATTGGGTGGTGGTTTAAATAAAAACGTTTCCTCTCCTTTGCCCAACAACATCACTGGGTCAGATTACTGTAAAGGGATCCAGACACACAGCTTCTATTGAGAGACTATCATTGCTTCCCACATGTCGGTAATCTGACAGATGGTGTGGGGAGGGGCCCTAACAACAATCCAGAACAGTGTTTATTGGAAACAAGTGGGAAATTCCATTTACCGTTTGACGCGATTCATGTTCATCCGAAATGTGTTGACAATGTATTTTCCTGTGTAGAGTGCATTGAAAATATTCAGACCCCTTGATTTTTTGGGGGACATTTTGTCACATTACAGCCTTATTGTCCTCATCAATCTACACAATATCCCATAATGACAAAGTGAAAAAAGGTGAAGACATTTTGGCAAATGTATTAAAAATATATTTTAAATTTATTAATATTCCCCTAACCCTACCATCCCTTACCTAATTGGTGTAAACTAATGGACAACAACTCTTAGGCTTCTACTTACAGTTTACACATACTATATATATTTTACGGACACTGTATAGTTTAAAATAATTATCTTTTGTCCCATCCTTCATCTCCACTCAACCCCTCCCATCTATCTCTGAACAAATCAAATCAAATCAAATTTATTTATAAAGCCCCCCTTACATCAGCTGATGTCACAGAGTGCTGTACAGAAACCCAGCCTAAAACCCCAAACAGCAAGCAATGCAGGTGTAAAAGCACGGTGGCTAGGAAAAACTCCCTAGAAAGGCCAAAACCTAGGAAGAAACCAGGCTGTGAGGGGTGGCCAGTCCTCTTCTGGCTGTGCCGGGTGCAGATTATAACAGAACATGGACAAGATTTTAAAATGTTCATAAAACAGGCAGAACAGTTGAAACTGGAGAAGCAGCACGGCCAGGTGGACTCGGGACATCAAGGAGTCATCAGGCCAGGTAGGCCTTGAGGAATGGTCCTAATGCTCAGGTCCTCCGAGAGAGAGAGAGAAGAAGAAAAAAAAAAAAGAAAGAAATGAACACCATCCAGTCCCATCCTTCAGCTCCCCTCAACCCCTCCCATCTATCGCTGAACACCATCCAGTCCCAGCCTTCAGCTCCGTTCAACCCCTCCCATCTGTCTCTGAACACCATCCATATGGGATTTCTATTTGCCATATATTTTTCAACTGTGCTGTGATGTTTCACAAAAGTTCTGAACCTTTCAATTCTCATAGTTTCTACAGATAGTAAATTAAAGGTAACATTTTGTTATAATATTGATCAATTGACTGACTTTTTATATCACCCAGCAGTGCTATCTGCAGAATTAGCTCCAGGTAAATGTTGCAATTCTTCAGCCATTCCTGGACCTGTGACCAAAAACAAGCTACATATGGACAGTACCAAAACAAATGATCTAATGATTCTGTCTCTTCACAGCAAAATCTGCAGAGCTGGGATGGTTGTATCCTCCATATATATAACATTCTATTGGTTGCAATAATTTTGTATAATAATTCAAATTGAAAAACTCTTAAGTTTTGAATCCAGCGTTTGAGTATCAGTTCATAAACCATGTGCTATGGAATTGGTACATCGAAAATCTCTTCCCAACAATTTTGAAATCCATATTGCACAGCTGTCAATTTTTTGGTCCTTAATTGAAACTGGTATACTTTTAATTAATCACAATTATCTTTAGCCAATTTTAGTCTTTAATGCAGGGCTGACAAAGTTTCTTTTTTTTGTAATACTGCAATATATCGGTTCTAATTTGGAGTATATTTCCATATTTATTTTGTTAGCTACATGTGTGAAATAACTCCACCAGTCCTATTTATGATAACCTTTATGAAAATATCTTTCTTTAAAAAAAAGTTAATCAATTTGTATATTTGAGTTTAACCATAATATATGTTGTAATATTTGTTCTGTCTTTTCTGGTGGATTAAACTGAAATTGCAATCAACCTTCTTAGCGATATTTTGGAGATTATTTCATTTTCAAATAACTGAAAGTGAGAGGTTGTAATCTGAATAAAGGGAAAAAGGCCATTCTTGAACATGGGGTGAGACATTCTTACTAATCTGCTTTTCAAAACGGATTATGTCAACTGTAACTAGGCCACTGGATTTTCTTGTTTCAGTTTTGATACAGGGCCTTTTGTCACAACCTGTGTGAAAGCAGACAATGTAATACAAGGAGTCAGCCTGCGGTTAGGAAAACAACAGTAATGAGTGTCTGACTTGGCTTTAGCCAGACAATAGTCTCCCTGGCTTTAGCCAGACAATAGTGATCTAGACAGGCAGGTTGCCTCAACAATGTTTTTTATTTTTATTTTTAGGGGGTAGATTGACTTTAATATTGCAAATAGATTGTAGCTTCCATCAATGTAATTGCCTGCATCACTTCCAATTCCCCATATATTTTTTTGCAAATATATATATATATATATATAAGGGATGCACAATATAAAATCGGTGAACATATCGGAATCGGACGATATTATCTAAAAATGCAAACATCTGTATCGGCCCGATGTCTAGTTTAACGCTGATGTGCAAAACCGATGTCAAAGCTGACGCGCAAACCTATATAACGAAGGTACATGACGTACTGACGAAACGTGCAACACAGCATTCCTAAACTAGCCCACAATGTCTGCTGCGTGGATCGAACAATCAACAAGTCGAGCAGTCATTTGAAAGAGTAAGACATTTTCAGCGAGACAACTCAAAGGCGAAATCCATTAACGCCAAGATAATGGAATTCATTGTCCTTGACAATCAACCGTTCTCTGTTGTGGGTGATGTTGGCTTTTGCGACTGGTCGAGCCCCGGAACACAACACCAAGTGTGCTATTTTTCAGATGTTGCCCTACCGGAGTTAAACATGTCATGACGTGGCCCTTTCGGGTGTAGATCGTGGCTTCCCTCCCCCTCTCCCTCTCTCTCTCTCTCTGTCTCCTAAACCCAGGTTGTATTGCCCAGGTTGTAAATGCCTGGCAGACTCTCTCCCCTTAGTCATGCAGAGAGAGAGAGAGCACACAGAGTGAACAAAGGATTTCACTTGGCCAAACTCTTAAATCCCCAAAATGGGAGAATTAAACAATATGTCCACTTTTGAGAGTGTGGGAATGGTCCGTGGACACTTAAGGGACAGTTATGTTGAGTGTGTTTCATTTAGTGACCTCATGAAGGACAGGAAACACACATAACTATATCTCTGAATGTGTACATTTCTCAATTATGGGGTTTCCATCTAATTCTTGTATAAAATTAATGAGTAAAGATGAAACTATTTGTGAAAATTATGTGATGTTAACCTTTTAATTTGAGAGAATTGTATTCCCTGTAAACTAGTCAGAGGCCACGCCCCCGTGAGCACAGACATGATCAGGTGTCACGGAACCGCCCTTTTTTATTGTTACGAATAAAACCCACTCCTGAGGAAATTCACATCAGACTAAGCAAAACCCAGCGTGAGCGGAGGTTGCAAATGGTTGAATTCCTAACCATACCACGTGGAGCATTGAAATGGTTAAACTCTGAGACTATCGATTCCTACAGAATAAGAGCAAATCTTAGATACTAATTACTAGACTGCAGCTAGAAATTATGTAAACCTAGGGTGAGAATACCGACAACCGCCGAAACGTCTATTCTGAGAACAATGGACGCCTTGACGTATCCATTACGACAGCCGCTGACAAAAGCTACAACCATGAAAGACGTTGTGACTTCTGGGGAAGTTAACCAGAGAGACTCTCTGATGAACTGACTCTCCAGCAGACGGACCGGCGATTCCAACAGAGAAGACGACAACGACATACAGGCATAAATATAGACATCGCAATTATTCCCGAATGAGCAGCCGTTCATGTGCAAAGGATTTGCATTTCAATAAATATAATTACCCACTGTGTGTAGTGAATCCATTTTGTCTCTCCCGCTCCTTTAAAATCGGTCCACACCCCCTTTTCTTTGCCCACCAAGCCATCATATCGGCCCACTAGGGAATACTCCCTAGCAGTGTTAGTAACAAATATCTACTGTTTTATGCATTTCTGCGATTATTTAGTTAGTAAATAAATGATTAAGCCAATTGGTGTATGAATGACTCATGGTTTAGAATGAGTTCGTGCAGATAACCAACAATTCTACGACGTTTGAAATGAGACTGACGTAAGGTAAAGAATAGTTCATAATAGAAGACTAATTGAGCAGATATTAAAATATCTGAAGCTTTATATTCGGAAAATTACAACTTTGTAATCTGAAGATTTTCCGTGGTGCCCCGACTTCCTAGTTAATTAAATTTACATGATTAGTTTAATCACATAATAATAATTACAGAGAATTGATTTGATAAAATAACAGCCTTCACATTTAATGATAGCCAGAGACACGACATACAGTAATAGCGTCACTGCTATTAGCTTCACGACATACTATGAAATGCCGTTTGGGTCTTTGCGTGTCAAAAAAGATACGGCAAGATTGATTTTTCAAATTAAAAGCTTATTTAAATAAGCTTTTAATTTGAAAAATCAAATAACACATTTCTATGATAGAATGTTGTGTGTTCTAAATTTGCACGTGAAAGCCAAGCGCCACCACTACTATCAGTAGTGCTGTCAAAAAGTCTGCAAACAAGCAAACACCGGCCACGAATGATGTTTACACAATACCGCGTTGGTAATAGAGCATTATTTGTTCTCCCGCAACTTCTGGGGTAGCTTGCTAGCTTTAGCTTGGTACCTAGCTAACACCAATACGACTAGCCTGAAAACAATGACCAGTCATTTTCATTATTCTTAGCAATGATTTAAGAATCCTTGTGAGTAAGTATTAGCTAGACTGAAACTTGTTGTTCACCTTTTGAAACTGAACTCGACCGGACATACAATAAGGATTAGGCACAATAGTGGAATTTGCGGTTTGCCTTCAAAATAAAAGTCCCTCTTTGAAAGTGATGCAGAAGGTTACAATTGGTGGAATCTTGCCATATTTAGACTAGATAATGTTAAACAAGTTTGGAATGTGAAGCAATGAAATGGGGTATCAGTCTACTTGGTGACACCCACAGAACACAACTGTGAAGAGTTTACGCAAATATTAGTGTTGTAGCTCTTATTGCTGTACTGTGACTGTGTGAAATCTCACATCCCCAGTCAGCCTATTGTGTGTATTGACATTCATTTTGCACTGTACAGCTTTACCTAAGGATTGGGGATCAATGAAATTGGGTATCAGTCTACTCAATACCCAAGATATTTTTTCCTCAGAGTTAACAAGATGACGCCGATAGAGATGGCAGCTTCGCTTCTAGTCCTTAGGAAACTGTCCAGTATTTAGATTTTTTATGTATTATTTCTTACATTGTTAGCCTAGAAAACCTTAAGTGTTATTACATACAGCCGGGAAGAACTATTGGATATCAGAGAGACGTCAACTTACCAGCACAACCAGCACTACGACCAGGAATATGACTTTCCCAAAGCGGATCGTTGTGACATATGAAATACGAGTGATTGTGTAATCAATGTGTAATAACTACGTAAAACATGTATGAACGCGTTAAATTATTGTGACGTGCAGTCATATTCAGGTCTTGATTGGTCAACAAGCTTATTAGACACGTCAAATAGTGTCATTTGACGTGTATCTTTTTTTGACACGCAAAGACCCCAAAACGGTGTTCCATAGAAATCCGGATTGAAATGACTGAACAAATGAACAAGTGAAAAAAAATAGGTTTTGATGATGTTTTACTGGCAATGGGGACATACGTAAATGCCAAGAAAATAACTTTTTGGTCAATGTGGCGTGGTTTGTGTAACCTTTATTTAACTAGGTATGTCAGTTAAGAACAAACACTTATTTACAATGACGGCCTACTCCCGCCAAACCCGGACGACGATGGGCCAATTGTGCGCCGCCCTATGGGACTCCCAATCACGGTCGGATGTGATACATTCTGGATGCGAACCAGGGACTGTAGTGACGCCTCTAGCACTGAGATACAGTGCCTTAGACCGCTGCATCCATGTGTGTTAACTATTTAAACTGTTCTAGAATGCTTAAAAAGGCAGCTAAAATGTAAAATATTGGTTATCGGTATTATCGATGGAACACTAGTTAAAACATGCGGCCTATATATATATATATATATATATATATGTATAATCTGTACCCGGCGCAGCCAGAAGAGGACTGGCCAGCCCTCATAGCCTGGTTCCTCTCTAGGTTTCTTCCTAGGTTCTGGCCTTTCTAGGGAGTTTCTCCTAACCACCGTGCTTCTACACCTGCATTGCTTGCTGTTTGGGGTTTTAGGCTGGGTTTCTGTACAGCACTCTGTGACATCAGCTGGTGTAAAAGGGCTTTATAAATACATTTGAGAATGATGGTAAAAAATAAAATGAAATAAAAGTCAAAATAAAACATAATAAAAGTACATTTGAATGACACTAAGTGGCAGTGTTTTTAAAACTAATGCCTGAGGATGATGCCGTGCAGGTGTTTGTACACATGCATACACACACACACTCTCATTCAAATAAACACATACAAGAACACACACATACATGTGATAGTGCCAGACATGCACACAAACATATACAGTTGGCATTGCCGTTATTATTTTAGTTGACCTTGATGTCCTTTGTTTTACATTTATTATTTTGTTTATTTATTTTTTTGCATTGTTGTTTTCTTCTATCTTCCTTTTTTCTCTTTATTTCATTCTCTTGGTTGTTGGTGCATTGGGGGGTTCTTGGGGTTGGGGAATGGACTTACTTGTATTATGTGACTGTGGGAGGCCTATGTTTTGAATGTAATAAAAAACAGGTGTGAGTGTTGACGAGGACAAGGCTGGAGATCACTCGGTCAGGCTGATTGAGTTCGAATAACAGACTGGAAGCTTCAAAAGGAGGGCGGTGCTGGGAATCATTGTTCTTCCTCTGTCAGCCGTGGTTACCTGGAAGGAAACACGTTCCGCCATCATTGCTTTGCACAAAAAGGGCTTCACAGGCAAGGATATTGCTGCCAGTAAGATTGCACCTAAATCAACCATTTATCGGATCATCAAGAACTTCAAGTAGAACGGTTCAATTGTTGTGAAGAAGGCTTCAGGGCGCCCAAGAAAGTCCAGCAAGCGCCAGGACCGTATCCTAAAGTTGATTCAGCTGCGGGATCAGGGCACCACCAGTACAGAGCTTGCTCAGGAATGGCAGCAGGCAGGTGTGAGTGCATCTGCACGCACAGTGAGGCAAAGACTTTTGGAGGATGGCCTGGTGTCAAGAAGGGCAGCAAAGAAGCCACTTCTCTCCAGGAAAAACATCAGGGACAGACTGATATTCTGCAAAAGGTACAGGGATTGGACTGGGGTAAAGTCATTGTCTCTGATGAATCCCCTTTTCGATTGTTTGGGGCATCCGGAAAAAAGCTTGTCCGGAGAAGACAAGGTGAGCGCTACCATCAGTCCTATGTCCTGCCAACAGTAAAGCATCCTGAGACCATTCATGTGTGGGGTTGCTTCTCAGCCAAGGGAGTGGGCTCACTCACAATTTTGCCTAAGAACACAGCCATGAATAAAGAATGGTACCAACACATCCTCAGAGAGCAACATCTCCCAACCATCCAGGAACAGTTTGGTGACGAACAATGCCTTTTCCAGCATGATGGAGCACCTTGCCATAAGGCAAAACTAAGTGGCTCGGGGAACAAAACATCAATATTTTGGGTCCATGGCCAGGAAACTGCCCAGACCTTAATCCCATTGAGAACTTGTGGTCAATCCTCGAGGCGGGTGGACAAACAAAAACCCACAAATTCTGACAAACTCCAAGCATTGATTATGCAAGAATTGGCTGCCATCAGTCAGGATGTGGCCCAGAAGTTAATTGACAGCATGCCAGGGCAGATTGCAGAGGTCTGGAAAAAGAAGAGTCAACACTGCAAATATTGATTCTTTGCATCAACTTCATGTAATTGTCAATAAAAGCCTTTGACACTTATGAAATGCTTGTAATTATACTTCAGTATTCCATAGTAACCTCTGACAAAAATATCTGAAGACACTGAAGCAGAAAACTTTGTGGAAATTAATATTTGTCATTCTCAAAACTTTTGGCCACGACTGTATATTTACACATTTGATTGATTGATTGACTCGACCTAAATTGCTTTTGTTTTAGAGATTAATACTGAATTGCCTGGCCTCTGAAAGGCACATTTAAAAGTGTCCTATACAATAAGGGGATTTATGTACCTATGTTATTCTCAAAAAATGCAATTATAAATTCATTAGTCCTAGTTAAAAACAAGTTATCATCCAATATGCTTTGATTACATTTCCAATATCCTCGCCCACGTGGAGATTCAGTAAGAGTAATGTATATGTCAATTATCTGATGGTCCGACCGCATTCTATCCCCTATCAACACTTATTAAACTTTTGGTGCCAACGAGAATGACATAAGAAAGTAGTCAAGACGACTATCTCAATTGACAAAACGTCCCTTTTTCAGGACCCTGTCTTTCAAAGATAATTTGTACAAATCCAAATAACTTCACAGATCTTCATTGTAAAGGGTTTAAACGCTGTTTCCCATGCTTGTTAGATGAACCATATTCAACTAATGAACATGCACCTGTGGAACGGTTGTTAAGACACTAACAGCTTACAGACGGTAGGCAATTAAGGTCACAGTTATGAAAACTTAGGACACTAAAGAGGCCTTTCTACTGACTCTGAAAAACACCAAAAGAAAGATGCCCAGGGTCCCTGCTCATCTGCGTGAACGTGTCTCAGGCATGCTGCAAGGAGGCATGAGGACTGCAGATGTGGCCAGGGCAATAAATTGCAATGTCCATACTGTGAGACACCTAAGACAGCACTACAGGAAGAGGATGGACAGCTGATTGTCCTCGCAGTGGCAGACCACGTGTAACAACACCTGCACAGGATCGGTACATCCAAACATCACACCTGCGGGACAGGTACAGGATGGCAACAACAATTGCCCGAGTTACACCAGGAATGCACAATCCCTCCATCAGTGCTCAGACTGTCCGCAATAGGCTGAGAGAGGCTGGACTGAGGGCTTGTAGGCCTGTTGTAAGGCAGGTCCTCACCAGACATCACCGGCAACAACGTCGCCCTCATTGACGAGTCGTGGTTTTCTCTCCAGGGGTGATGGTCGGATTCGCGTTTATCGTCAAAGGAATGAGAGTTACACCGAGGCCTGTACTCTGGAGTGGGATTGATTTGGAGGTGGAGGGTCCGTCATGGTCTGGGGCGGTGTGTCACAGCATCATCGGATTGAGCTTGTTATCATTGCAGGCAATCTCAACGCTGTGCTTTACAGGGAAGACATCCACCTCCCTCATGTGGTACTGTTATAGGTAGACCTAAGGGTCCTGATAGGGCTGTACTAAATGTTGGATGTATTCTAATAATTGATTATGCTTATGTTTTATTGATAGAAGGGGAGGGGTTAAGACCCCTCCCTCCTTACATTTAAAGGGTCCTAGACTATAGATTAACAATATATATTAATTGTAGAGGTTTAGTATTGTTCTAAAGTCTCTCTCTCTCTCTCTCTCTCTCTCTCTCTCTCTCTCTCAAATGTGTGACAGACAGAACTCTGCAGGGGAGAGATAAGAGACTAGTCAGACATTCCACAATAAATAAACTTTTGGGAGTGGACATTTATTGCCTAGCTTTTAGACAACATTGAACTATATTGTTTTATATATGTTTGTGTAGCTGTGGATGAATGGGCTTGGTCTGATAAGTAGATAATAATAACGAATGCAGTGACATCACAGGGGGTTGCTACAAGCATGATAAAAGCAACTTGGACTCCATACCCCATGCCTCCCACAATGTTACCAATTGCCTCAGGTCTGGGATGTTAGACTAACAAGGTAACTTTTAATGTCACCCCTTTGTGGTGAAAATAAGGAGTCACAGGGTTGATGCAGCTACATGAGTTATTACAGGCAGGTACGTTGTAACGATATGAGAACTATGTAAACCTACACTGGACTGCATACATACACACTGTACTTTTTAAATGACTGTACTGATGGAACCATACACTGTTTGTTTACATGTTGTTTTCTTTTATTTGTTTGTTGACAGGTAAAAGCAGACAGAAAAAAAGAGCTTTAAGGGTCTGTCCGTACAGAGAGCCCCTTACCACAGATCTATACTAAACTAAAATATAAACGCAACATGTACAAAGTGTTGGTCCCATTTTTTTTCATGAGCTAAAATGTTCCAGATGCACAAAAAAAAGCTTATTTCTCTCCAATTTTCTGCACAAATTTGTTTACGTCCCTGTTAGTGAGCATTTCTCCTTCGCCAAGATAATCCACCTGACAGATGTGACATATCAAGAAGCTGCTTAAACAGCATGATCATTACACAGGTGCACCTTGTGTAGGGGACAATAAAAGGCCACTCTAAAAATGTGTAATTTGGTCACAACACAATGCCACAGAGGTCTCAAGTTTGAGGGAGCGTGCAATTGGCATGCTGACTGCAGGAACGTCCAACAGAGCTGTTGCCAGAGAATTGAACATTCATTTCTCTACCATAAGCTGCCTCCAACGTTGTTTTAGAGAATTTAGCGGTACATCCAACCAGCCTCACAACCGCAGACCACATGTAACCATGTCAGCCAAGGACCTCCACATCCAGCTTCTTCACTTGCGGGATCGTCTGAGAGAGGTGGGGGGGGGGGTGCGCTCTGTCTATAATAAAGCCCTTTTGTGTGGGAAAAACTAATTCTGATGGCTGCGCCCTCCATAGATTAAGGCCTATTGAATTTCTTAATTGACTGATTTCCTTCTATAAATTGTATCTCAATAAAAACTTTTAAAATTGTTGCAAGTTGCGTTTATATTTTTGTTCAGTATAGGATCAGATTACCTTCCATTAAACATTATGGCAGAGGACACATAACTGACTTATCAGTGATCATCTTATTCTCCATTTAATCTATCCTATAGCGGGCCTCAGAACGGGTCTAGTGGCAACTTCAACCCCGTCCCCCTCGGACTGGGTCTGTAGTAGGGTTGCAGTAATCCCAGTAACTTTCCTAACATTCCTTGGTTTTACAGAAAGCCTGGTTGCAGAATTCCCGGATTTACTGCTTATGCTCGTCTTATTTTCAGGAATCTTCCAACCAGGATTTCTGGAAAACCTGGGTATTTTGGGATAGTTACCGGAAATGTGCAACCCTAGTCTGTTGTTATTGCACTATTATAACAGGGTAACACTACTTTACGCCAACCCTTTATCATCCGGTCTACATAACGCTGTCATAGCAATAACATAACAGGTGTCACAAAACAGTCATAACAGCTAATGTTATGTATACGACCGCTTTATAACCTCCCTAACCCAGATTGCAGGTCAGCTACTTGGCTAAAGTTACTGTAGATATTGCAGCGACTTTAACCCAACATCGAACAACCTCATCAAGGGGTTCGGATCTCTTGGCGTAACGGCAAAGCTGTTTGGTTGACAGTCCCTGGGACCCAGTATCGAGTCCTGGTCGGGGCTACCCAAATCCCATACAATATACTAAATCAACAGTGGTATGTGTCATAACAGGGATAAGTCAGGGGACATACAGTGCATTCGGAAAGTATTCTGACTCCTTGACTTATTCCACATTCTAAAATTGATTAAATAGTATTTTTTTTCTCATAAATCTATACACAACACCCCATGATGACCAAACAGGTTTAAACATTTTTGCTATTTTTACAAATAAAAAAAAAACAGAAATACCTTATTTACACACATACTCAGACCCTTTGCAATGAGACTCAAAATTGAGCTCAGGTCCATCCTGTTTCCATTGATCATCCTTGAGATGTTTCTACAACTTGATTGGAGTCCACTTGTGCTAAAATAAATTGATTGGACATGACTTGGAAAGGCACAAACCTGTCTATAAAAAGGTCCCACATTTGAGAATGCATGTCAGAGCAAAAACCAAGTCATGAGTTCGAAGGAATTGTCCGTAGAGCCCCGAGAAAGGATTGTTTCTGGGGAAGGGTACCAAAACATTTCTGCAGCATTGAAGGTCCCCAAGAACAGTGGCCTCCATCATTTATCAATGGAAAAGTTTGGAACCACCAAGACTCTTCCTAGAGCTGGCTGCAATCGGGGAGAAGGTCACTCTGACAGAGCTCTAGAGCTCCTCTGTGGAGATGGGAGAACCTTCCAGAAGGACAACCATCTCTGCCACCATCTGGCCTTCATGGTAGAGTGACCAGACGGAAGCCACTCTTCAGTAAAAGGCACATGACAGCCCGCTTGGAGTTAAGGACTCAGAGCATTAGAAACAAGATTCTCTGGTCTGATGATACCAAGATTGAACTCTTTCGCCTGAATGCCAAGCGTCATGTCTGGAGAAAACCTGGCACCATCCCTACGGTGAAGCATGGTGGTGGCAGAATCATGCAGAGGGGATGTTTTTTAGGAGCAGGGACTGGGAGACTAGTCAGGATCAAGGGAAAGATGAACAATGCAAAGTACAGAGAGATCCTTGATGAAAAACTGCTCCAGAGCGCTCAGAACCTCAGACTGGGGTGAAGGTTCAGCTTCAAACAGGACAACGAGGACAAGTCTCTGAATGTCCTTGAGTGGCCCAGCCAGAGCCCGGACTTGAACCCTATCGAATATCTCTGGAGAGGCCTGACAATAGCTATGCATCAACACTTCCCATCCAACTTCACAGAGCTTGAGAGGATCTGCATAAAAGAATGGGTCAAACTCCCCAAATACAGGTGTGCCAAGCTTGTAGCGTCATACCAAAGACTCGAGGCTGTAATCGCTGCCAAAGGTGCTTCAACAAAGTATTGAGTAAAGGGTCTGAATACTTATGTAAATGTTATATTTCAGTTTTATTTTTTATAAAATGTGTACCAAAAAAATAACTGTTTTTCCTTTGTCATTATGTGGTATTGTGTGTAGGTTATTTTTATTATTTTTTTTAAATACATTTTAGAATAAGGCTGTAAATGTAACAAAATGTGGAAAAAGTCAAGGGGTCTGAATATTTTCCAAATGCACTGTAAGCTGTACATGCCTACTGGTTCCTAAATGAGCAGGTCTACCTCACTACTATTCTGTACCTTGGCATAGCTTCGGCATTAGGAGGTAAAATGTTAGCGGGCTTGTATTGGGGGGGGGGGGGGGGGGGGNGGGGGGGTTGTCTGAGCTTAACTTTCCTTTTCAGGCATATCTTTCCTATTTACTTAAATATATTATTTATAGAGAGGTCACAGAGTTAAGGACATGTCTGTAAAGTTAGGATTCAGACCCTGTGATAACAGAAATGTTGTGGTGCATTTCATGACCAATAGCAAGGGGGGGGAGAACAGCTATGCACGTCATTTAGTTACATCCCCCCCAAAAAAACAAGATTTTGAAAGAGTTGACAGAAAATGACATTACAAGCACATAGTTGTGTGTTCCTTCCACTTCTTGGAAAAACATGTAATAAAAGGAATCACCAGGAACTGCAGCTTCAAGTCATACCATACGTAAAGACTAGCTTATTCTAGAATGAGCAGATGTGCTACAGACATTACAAGTCATGATTAACAACACATTTTATGTTGCCTAGAACATTTTCAGAAATCAAACCTGTAGACTACAAACTAGCTTATCTGGGTTTCAGAGAATAGTAGACTTGAGTGGTTAATGTATGTTGATAAGAGAAAGGGACATCATTAACTAATTATAATTAGCTACTAATACATAATGTTCCTTTGATTAATAGAGACATTCATTGACAAAGAAAGACAAGCAGAAGGAAGCATATAGAAGGGAACCCTGGGCTAGCTTGGCTTGCTGACATAAAAAAATAAGACATACAGTTGAAGTCGGAAGTTTACATACACTTAGGTTGGAGTCATTACAACTTGTTTTTCAACCAACCACTCCACAAATTTCTTGTTAACAAACTGTAGTTTTGGCAAGTCGGTTGGGACATCTACTTTGTAATTTTTCCAACAATTGTTTACAGACAGATTATTTCATTTATAATTCACTGTATCACAATTCCAGTGGGTCAGAAGTTTACATACACTAAGTTGACTGTGCCTTTAAACAGCTTGGGAAATTCCAGAAAATTATGTCATGGCTTTAGAAGCTTCTGATAGGCTAATTGACATCATTTGAGTCAATTGGAGGTGTACCTGTGGATGTATTTCAAGGCCTACCTTCAAACGCAGTGCCTCTTTGCTTGACATCATGGAAAAATCTAAAGAAATCAGCCAAGACCTCAGAAAAACAAAATGTAAACCTCCACAAGTCTGGTTCATCCTTTCCAAACACCTGAAGGTACCACGTTCATCTGTACAAACAATAGTATGCAAGTATAAACACCATGGACCACACAGCTGTCATTATCGCTCAGGAAGGAGACGCATTCTGTCTCCTAGAGATGAATCTACTTTGGTGCGAAAAGTGCAAATCAATCCCAGAACAACAGCAAAGGACCTTGTGAAAATGCTGGAGGAAACAGGTACAAAAGTATCTATATCCACAGTAAAATTAGTCCTATATCGACATAACCTGAAAGGCCGCTCAGCAAGGAAGAAGCCACTGCTCCAAAACCGCCATAAAAAAAGCCTGACTACGGTTTACAAAGAACGTACTTTTTGGAGAAATGTCCTCTGGTCTGATAAAAAAAAAAATAGAACTGTTTGGCCATAATGACCATCGTTATGTTTGGAGGAAAAAAGGGGAGGCTTGCAAGCCGAAGAACACCATCCCAACCGTGAAGCACGGGGGTGGCAGCATCATGTTGTGGGGGTGCTTTGCTGCAGGAGGGACTGGTGCACTTCACAAAATAGATGGCATCATGAGGAGGATAATCATGTGCATAAATTGAAGCAAAATCTCAAGACATCAGTCAGGAAGTTAAAGCTTGGTCGCAAATGGGTCTTCCAAATGGACAATGACCCCAAGCATACTCCCAAAGTTGTGGCAAAATGGCTTAAGGACAACAAAGTCAAGGTATTGGAGTGGCCATCACAAAGTCCTGACCTCAATCCTATAGAACATTTTTGGGCAGAACTGAAAAAGCGTGCACGATTAAGGAGGCCTACAAACCTGACTCAGTTACACCAGCTCTGTCAGGAGGAATGGGCCAAAATTCACCCAACTTATTATGGGAAGCTTGTGAAAGTTTACCTGAAACGTTTGACCGAAATTAAACAATTTAAAGGCAATGCTACCAAATACTAATTGAGTGTATGTAAACTTCTGACCCACTGGGAATGTGAAGAAAGAAATAAAAGCTGAAATAAATCATTCTCTCTACTATTATTCTGACATTTCACATCCTAACTGACCTACGACGGGGAATTTTTACTAGGATTAAATGTCAGGAATTGTGAAAAAATTTAGTTTAAATGTATTTGGCTAAGGTGTATGTAAACTTCCGACTTCAACTGTACATAATACATAGTAAATGCAGTGAGGAAAACAAGTTTGCTCACTGGGTGTTCATGTTTTGGCAGAAAACAATCAACATTATTATATGATATGAAACATTCCTTTGAACAAGCTTTATTACAGAGAAATGTTGGACGATTTATCAGCTCCATCTACCATGTTTGGGTTTACCTGAGATTCCGTTTGTCCCTCAGGGTTGGACTCTAACACTGACCAGACTATTTGATTGATCACTTGACCGATCGATCAATAGATTGAGCCCAAAGTCTAACAAGGTTACTAAGATCGGGTCAGACATTCAAGCGAACAGAGAAGGCGGATATTATCATGCTGATATTATCGAAGCACTATCGTCACACCAAAAGATCAACCAAACTCAGCCTCGCTCGCTTCAACCAAACATACCCGACTCACCTTATCATCAAACACACCTGACCTGCAGGTTGAAAACATTCCTTACTCACTCCACTTAGCACAACCACTCGTCAATACCTTTTAAAAAGAGAAGTTGCAAATAATTTTTTTAAAGAAAGGCTTTTAGCTTATAGAAGGGACGATATATCCGCTTACCGGTACAACCCTCTTCCTTCTAAGGAGTTGTCTTTCATTTAAGACAGTCTTGGAATGCACTATATATAGAGATAAATATTGCCATTACTATAAAGCATGATTACTGTATACATACAGTGGCCTCCCTACCACTAGAGGCACCAGAGCAACCTGTAGCACCCTTTTCCACTATTAACTCTGTCATAACCCCTGAAAACCTCCAGGGGAACAGACCCTCAGAGCAGTCATAACCCCTGAAGACCTCCAGGGGAACAGACCCTCAGAGCAGTCATAACCCCTGAAGACCTCCAGGGGAACAGACCCTCAGAGCAGTCATAACCCCTGAAGACCTCCAGGGGAACAGACCCTCAGAGCAGTCATAACCCCTGAAGACCTCCAGGGGAACAGACCCTCAGAGCAGTCATTTTTCTTTTTTTTAATCCCTTATATATGTAAAAATCCACACTTTAGTGACGTTCTTCTCCCATAGGTCACTCCTCATCCACAGTCTCCCTTTTCGATTCGTCAGCTTTGTGTTCCAGGACCTGAGGGGCGGGGCTAGGAGGGGGAAGGACATTGACGGCAGCCAATGAGGAGGGGTCTTGTTGATCAAGGTCCTTCCTGGATGAAATCTCTTCCTGTGAAGGAAAAAGGTATTCATTTATTAAACAGTTGACTCTCAATACATGCAATTCAGTTAATTGTTTCAGGGATTGTTAAAAAAAAAATTGCTGACTGAATCGTTGATTCACTGACTCACCTGCTCTAAAAATCGTTGATTCACTGACTCACCTGCTCTAAGAATCGTTGATTCACTTGCTCTGCGTAGTCATGTGGCTCCAGCTCCTCCCCGTTGGAGTGACAGCTCGGGCTGGGAACCTCGATACCATGACTCTCCAAGATGGCCGCCTCTGAGGGAGAGAGAGGGGAGGAAGGAAAGAGTAAGGAGGGTAAATAAAGAATGAGAGAAGGGAGGAAGGAAAGAGTAAGGAGGGTAAATAAAGAATGAGAGAAGGGAGGAAGGAAAGAGTAAGGAGGGTAAATAAAGAATGAGAGAGGGGAGGAAGGAAAGAGTAAGGAGGGTAAATAAAGAATGAGAGAGGGGAGGAAGGAAAGAGTAAGGAGGGTAAATAAAGAATGAGAGAGGGGAACCTTTTACGGTCTATTTCCAGTCTACAAATCAAAAAAACAGACCGCGGCTGAATCTAGTTGATGGTCCCTGGTGCATGACTTGGTATGGTGCATGACTTGGTACGATGCATGACTTGGTACGGTGCATGACTTGGTACGGTGCATGACTTGGTACGGTGCATGACTTGGTACGGTGCATGACTTGGTACGGTGCATGACTTGGTACGGTGCATGACTTGGTATGGTGCATCAGAGATTCTCACCTATATTAGCCCGCCTCTTCATCTCCTTCCGGCGGTTGGCAAACCAGTTGTACACCTTCAGCGCCGTGACACGCTCAAACTCAGACAGCTTGCCTCCTGGGTAATGACAACAGAAAAAAATATGAACAAGTGAATACATTTTAATTGGGTGAGCTGCTCCCTCTTCATGCTAAAATGAGAGCCTTTTTAACATGGGATTTGATTAACAAATCAGACGTTTGAGAGACTTGGTTACAGGTGTGTTCTAGCCAAACAAACCAAACTGACCAGGTTTCTGGATGACTGAGTTGCAGGCGTTAGCGATCTCCTCTCTCTTCGCCTCGTCAGGGTACTGGTTCTCCACGAAGAAACTGATCGCCAATAAGAAAAACAGAAAGATGAGTCCTTCCTGCCTATGGCCATAACCAATCAAAAAAAAAAAAAAAAAAAAAAAAAACTCTCATCATAGTGGAGGCGGGAGAAAGACACCATCCAGCCAATGAGAGTGCAGCTACATCAGCCTAAAATCAGGGCCATTAACCAATCCGAGACACTCTCATTGAAGCGGTACAGTAGCTTAATTGTACACATCAGGTGGATTACATTGAAAATAAGAATTTGTTCTTAACTGACTTGCCTAGTAAAATAAATAAACATTCATTACTGTTTTTATAACTCTCCCTTTCTCTCCCAGGAGGCCATAAATAATAACCAAATGTTACAAAAAACAGAAAGATATATTGCACCAATAGTTTTCACTAGTTACCACAGACAACGTCTATATCGGAAGAATCATGGGGGGGAGGGGGGAGCTTTTTAGTCTTAATTTAATGTTAGCAGTGTGGTTAAGGTTAGGTTCCCGTGTGGTTGGGTTCCCGGGTGGCGAAGCGGTCTAAGGCACTGCATCTCAGTGCTAGAGGCGTCACAGACACCCTGGTTCAAATCCAGGCTGTATCACAACCGGCTGTGATTGGGAGTCCCATAGGGCGGCGCACAATTGGCCCAGCTTCATCAGATTTTAAAGGAGAGAAATTGTAGAAATAGGGGGGGGAGTGACGACCCCACCATGCCCCCCCCATCTCCTTTTCTCTCTCCATGCCCCCCCCCTTTTCT